>BOPN01002220.1:192919-197919 GCA_017312705.2 Penaeus japonicus
GAGAGACTCATGGACAGAGAGTGAAACAGAGAGACTCATGGACAGAGAGTGAAATAGAGAGACTCATGAACAGAGAGTGAAACAGAGAGACTCATGGACAGAGAGTGAAACAGAGAGACTCATGAACAGAGAGTGAAACAGAGAGACTCATGGACAGAGAGTGAAACAGAGAGACTCATGAACAGAGAGTGAAACAGAGAGACTCATGAACAGAGTGAAACAGAGAGATACATGGACAGAGTGAAACAGAGAGACTCATGAACAGAGAGTGAAACAGAGAGACTCATGAACAGAGAGTGAAACAGAGAGACACATGAACAGAGTGAAACAGAGAGATACATGGACAGAGAGTGAAACAGAGAGACTCATGAACAGAGAGTGAAACAGAGAGACACATGAACAGAGTGAAACAGAGAGATACATGGACAGAGAGTGAAACAGAGAGATACATGGACAGAGTGAAACAGAGAGACTCATGAACAGAGAGTGAAACAGAGAGACAGCAACAGAGAGTGAAACAGAGAGACTCATGAACAGAGAGTGAAACAGAGAGACACATGAACAGAGAGTGAAACAGAGAGACTCATGAACAGAGAGTGAAACAGAGAGACTCATGAACAGAGAGTGAAACAGAGAGACTCATGAACAGAGAGTGAAACAGAGAGATACATGGACAGAGTGAAACAGAGAGACTCATGAACAGAGAGTGAAACAGAGAGACTCATGAACAGAGAGTGAAACAGAGAGACTCATGAACAGAGAGTGAAACAGAGAGACTCATGAACAGAGAGTGAAACAGAGAGACTCATGAACAGAGAGTGAAACAGAGAGACTCATGAACAGAGAGTGAAACAGAGAGACTCATGAACAGAGAGTGAAACAGAGAGACTCATGAACAGAGAGTGAAACAGAGAGACTCATGAACAGAGAGTGAAACAGAGAGACTCATGAACAGAGTGAAACAGAGAGACTCATGAACAGAAGTGAAACAGAGACTCATGAACAGAGAGTAAAACAGAGATACATGGACAGAGTGAAACAGGAATACATGGACAGAGAGTGAAATAGAGAGACTCATGAACAGAGAGTGAAACAGAGAGACTCATGAACAGAGAGTGAAACAGAGAGACTCATGAACAGAGAGTGAAACAGAGAGACTCATGAACAGAGAGTGAAACAGAGAGATACATGGACAGAGTGAAACAGAGAGATACATGGACAGAGTGAAACAGAGAGATACATGGACAGAGTGAAACAGAGAGATACATGGACAGAGAGTGAAATAGAGAGACTCATGAACAGAGAGTGAAACAGAGAGACTCATGGACAGAGAGTGAAACAGAGAGACACATGAACAGAGAGTGAAACAGAGAGACTCATGGACAGAGAGTGAAACAGAGAGACTCATGAACAGAGAGTGAAACAGAGAGACTCATGGACAGAGAGTGAAACAGAGAGACACATGAACAGAGAGTGAAACAGGAAAACAGCAACAGAGTGAAACAGAGAGACAGCAACAGAGAGTGAAACAGAGAGACACATGAACGGAGTGAAACAGAGAGATACATGAACAGAGAGTGAAACAGAGAGACACATGAACAGAGAGTGAAACAGGAAAACAGCAACAGAGAGTGAAACAGAGAGACAGCAACAGAGAGTGAAACAGAGAGACACATGAACGGAGTGAAACAGAGAGATACATGAACAGAGAGTGAAACAGAGAGACACATGAACAGAGTGAAACAGAGAGACTCATGGACAGAGAGTGAAACAGAGAGATACATGAACAGAGAGTGAAACAGAGAGACTCATGGACAGAGAGTGAAACAGAGAGACTCATGAACAGAGAGTGAAACAGAGAGACTCATGAACAGAGTGAAACAGAGAGATACATGGACAGAGAGTGAAACAGAGAGATACATGAACAGAGAGTGAAACAGAGAGACTCATGGACAGAGAGTGAAACAGAGAGACTCATGAACAGAGAGTGAAACAGAGAGACTCATGAACAGAGTGAAACAGAGAGATACATGGACAGAGAGTGAAACAGAGAGACTCATGGACAGAGAGTGAAACAGAGAGACTCATGAACAGAGAGTGAAACAGAGAGACTCATGAACAGAGTGAAACAGAGAGATACATGGACAGAGAGTGAAACAGAGAGACTCATGAACAGAGAGTGAAACAGAGAGACTCATGAACAGAGGTAAAACAGAGAGACTCATGAACAGAGTGAAACAGAGGAAATACATGGACAGAGAGTGAAACAGAGATACATGAACAGAGAGTGAAACAGAGAATATGTGAACAGAGAGTGAAACAGAGAGACTCATGAACAGAGAGTGAAACAGAGAGACACATGAACAGAGTGAAACAGAGAGATACATGGACAGAGAGTGAAACAGAGAGACTCATGGACAGAGAGTGAAACAGAGAGACTCATGAACAGAGAGTGAAACAGAGAGATACATGGACAGAGAGTGAAACAGGAAAACAGCAACAGAGTGAAACAGAGAGACAGCAACAGAGAGTGAAACAGAGAGACACATGAACAGAGTGAAACAGAGAGACTCATGGACAGAGAGTGAAACAGAGAGACTCATGGACAGAGAGTGAAACAGAGAGACACATGAACGGAGTGAAACAGAGAGACTCATGAACAGAGAGTGAAACAGAGAGACTCATGGACAGAGAGTGAAACAGAGAGATACATGGACAGAGAGTGAAACAGAGAGACACATGGACAGAGTGAAACAGAGAGATACATGGACAGAGAGTGAAACAGAGAGATACATGGACAGAGAGTGAAATAGAGAGACACATGAACAGAGTGAAACAGAGAGATACATGAACAGAGAGTGAAACAGAGAGACTCATGGACAGAGAGTGAAACAGAGAGACTCATGAACAGAGTGAAACAGAGAGATACATGGACAGAGAGTGAAATAGAGAGACACATGAACAGAGTGAAACAGAGAGACTCATGGACAGAGAGTGAAACAGAGAGACTCATGAACAGAGAGTGAAACAGAGAGACTCATGAACAGAGAGTGAAACAGAGAGATACATGGACAGAGAGTGAAACAGAGAGACACATGAACGGAGTGAAACAGAGAGATACATGAACAGAGAGTGAAACAGAGAGACTCATGGACAGAGAGTGAAACAGAGAGACTCATGAACAGAGAGTGAAACAGAGAGACTCATGAACAGAGAGTGAAACAGAGAGACTCATGAACAGAGAGTGAAACAGAGAGACTCATGGACAGAGAGTGAAACAGAGAGACACATGAACAGAGAGTGAAACAGGAAAACAGCAACAGAGTGAAACAGAGAGACAGCAACAGAGAGTGAAACAGAGAGACAGCAACAGAGAGTGAAACAGAGAGACACATGAACGGAGTGAAACAGAGAGATACATGAACAGAGAGTGAAACAGAGAGACATGAACAGAGTGAAACAGAGAGACTCATGGACAGAGAGTGAAACAGAGAGACATCAACAGAGAGTGAAACAGAGAGACACATGAACAGAGAGTGAAACAGGAAAACAGCAACAGAGTGAAACAGAGAGACAGCAACAGAGAGTGAAACAGAGAGACAGCAACAGAGAGTGAAACAGAGAGACAGCAACAGAGAGTGAAACAGAGAGACAGCAAGAGAGAGTGAAACAGAGAGACACATGAACAGAGAGTGAAACAGAGAGGCAGCAACAGAGAGTGAAACAGAGAGACTCATGGACAGAGAGTGAAACAGGAAGACAGCAACAGAGAGTGAAACAGAGAGACACGTGCAAAGAGAGTGAAACTGAAAGTGAAACAAAGAGTGGAAGAGAGAGACAGCAACAGCGAGAAAAAAACAACAAAGAAATTGAGGAAAAAAGACGGACAAAAAGTAAGACCAGAGGAAATGATTTTTGTATGAACATATGGCAACTAAAAATAATGATTATAACAATAATATAATTAAAACAACAACAAAGAAATGAGAAAGAGAGAAATGAACAATGAAAGAGAGAAGGAAAGAGAGAAAAGGGGAGAGAGAGAGAGAGAGAGAGAGAGAGAGAGAGAGAGAGAGAGAGAGAGAGAGAGAGAGAGAGAGAGAGAGAGAGAGAGAGAGAGAGAGAGAGAGAGAGAGAGAGAGAGAGAGAGAGAGAGAGAGAGAGAGAGAGAGAGAGAGAGAGAGAGAGAGAGAGAGAGAGAGAGAGAAAACGAGAGAGAGAGAGAGAGAGAGAGAGAGAGAGAGAGAGAGAGAGAGAGAGAGAGAGAGAGAGAGAGAGAGAGAGAGAGAGAGAGAGAGAGAGAGAGAGAGAGAGAGAGAGAGAGAGAGAGAGAAAACGAGAGAGAGAGAGAGAGAGAGAGAGAGAGAGAGAGAGAGAGAGAGAGAGAGAGAGAGAGAGAGAGAGAGAGAGAGAGAGAGAGAGAGAGAGAGAGAGAGAGAGAGAGAGAGAGAGAAAGCGAGAGAGAGAGAGAGAGAGAGAGAGAGAGAGAGAGAGAGAGAGAGAGAGAGAGAGAGAGAGAGAGAGAGAGAGAGAGAGAGAGAGAGAGAGAGAGAGAGAGAGAGAGAGAGAGAGAGAGAGGAGAGAAATAGAGAGAGAGAGAGAGAGAGAGAGAGAGAGAGAGAGAGAGAGAGAGAGAGAGAGAGAGAGAGAGAGAGAGAGAGAGAGAGAGAGAGAGAGAGAGAGAGAGAGAGAGAGAGAGAGTTAGACAGAGATAGAGAAAGAGAGAAAACGAAAGAGAGAGAGAAAGAGACAGAAAGAGAGAAAAAGAGAGAGAAAACGAGACAGATTAAAAAGGGGGGCGGGGGCGGGACTCACCTTCGCGAGGATGGCAACGTTTTCAGCGTCGGCGGCGGGCGAGAGGAAAGTGGGCGTGCCGTCGATGGTGGTCACGATGGGCTTCAGCAGGCCGCCCTTCTCGAATTCGTGGGCGGAGATCTTTCTCACGGGCGTGGCGGCACCTGGAGGGGGCGAGGGCGAGGGCGGGAGAGAGAGAAAGAGAA
>BOPN01002220.1:202919-207919 GCA_017312705.2 Penaeus japonicus
ATATATATATATATATATATATATATATATATATATATATATATATATATATATATATATATATATATATACATAAATAACGGTATATGCATACGAACACAACGTTTATCAATTTCCTTCCACAATGCTCTCACAAAATTCAGATCAATTACTATCTCCTGCTTATCAAACATGTATATGTGTGTAAGATTAACGTGTCATACAACATAATAATACTAATGATAATACAATATAAATAATAATAATAATAATAATAATAACAATAATAATAATGATAATACTCATATCATCATTATACTTAACATTAATAACAAGGAAAACCAAAAGGCTAATGATGGCAACAAATTGAACACAATAATAACAACAATAATTGTAATTATTAACATCTTTATTATTACAATATCAATAGATATTATTAAACAAAAGAAACAAGCAAAACAAAAAAAGACACAAATCCACGAAATAGGAAAGTAATTTTGAAATAACAAAACATTTTATTTTATTTCATATATAAAAAAAACATTTTATTTTTTATCTAAAATAACAAAAACATGTCAGTCTTTATCACTAATTCCTCCTGTTTCCTATTCTTCTCTTCCCCTCCACTGACTCCACCCACACGCCCACCCATGAGGATATTACTAAATAGACATCGGAGGTGTGAATATTACATATGAATAAAAATCAATCTGACAAAAAACATATACAAATATTTTTCCCCATCTGTATAGCTCTGTTATATCTATCTATCTATAAACATTATCCTTCTATCTATACATCTATTTATATCCTTATATCTCCCTCTCTTTTTCTTTCCCACTCTCTCTCTCTCTCTCTCTCTCTCTCTCTCTCTCTCTCTCTCTCTCTCTCTCTCTCTCTCTTTCCATCTTTGAAGTCACATTATAAGTATGAGTAATATAAGAATATCATCTTTATTGATATAACTCTCATCATTTGCAATATTGCATCTTATTTATCTCTAACATCATTATCTATAAACATTCATTCCCAATACTGTTATCATTATCATCACTATTATCAATAACACTAGCATTTCCATGTCTACAGTTATCACCATTAATTCCATTATATATCGACAACAAAACCTATAATAAAAATAATAATATCAATAACAATTAACAACAGCAATTATAATCACATCACGTTAGAAGCAATAATAGTAGTAATAGTAATAGTAATAATAATAGTAATAATAATAATAATAATAATAATAGTAACAGTAATAATAATAATAGTAGTAATAACACTTTGTATAATAATAATGATAATGATGGTGATGATGATGACAATGATAATAATTAGTATAACAATAATAATAATAATGATGATGATAATCATAATCATAATCATAGTAATAATATCAATAATGAAAATAATGATAACAATGATAATAATCTTAATAACAACAACCACCATGACAAAAATAAAAATTCCATTATTGCTAATAATGATAATAACAATAACAAAAATATCAAAACAAACTTAACAATGATAATACTGGTAATGATTAGTAACAACAATAATAACAGTAATAATAATAATGCAAAAAAATCATCCTAACAATAATAATGCATTGATAATCACGACAATAACAATAATAATGAAAATAATAATGACAATAATAACAACAATGATAAAACCAATAACCAATAATAAGAAGAAGAAAATTGATAATAATAATAATAATAATAAAGATTATAATAATAATAATAATAATAAAGATAATAATAATAATAATAATAATAACAATAATAATAATAATAATAATAATGATAACAATAATAATAATAATAATGATAACAATAATAATAATAATATTAATAATAACAATAATAATAATAATAACAAGGTTGAAGCGTCCCTCACCTGACGAAGCGCGCGACCCCGGAGGCTGCCCCGCGCCCGCTCCGCCGCCGTTGGCCCCGTCGCCGTACGCTCCTCCTACGCCGCCTCCGCCGCCTCCCGCTGCTGCCGCGCCCACGCCTCCGCCGGGCATGCTACCGCCCATGTTCTGTGGGAGGGCGTGCGACACCAGCCACGCGTCCACCATGTGTCGAGACGCTTTCCTGTGGGCGGAGAGAGAGAGAGAGAGGGAGGGGGGTGAGTGGGAGCCGTCATGTGGGGTGGGGTGGGGTGGGGAGGGGTGGGGAGGGGAGGGAGGGGAAGGGAAGGGAAGAGAGAGGAGGCGAGGGAAGAGGTGGGGTGAGTGGGAGCCGTCATGTGGGGTGGGGTGGGGTGGGGTGGGGAGGGGAGAGGTGGGGAGGGGAGGGGAGGGGAAAGGTGGGGAGAGGAGAGGAGGGAAGGGGAGAGGTGGGGAGGGGAGGGGAGGGGGGGGAGGGGACGGGAGGGAAGGAAGGGGAAAGGAGGGGAGTGGGAACCGTGATGTGCGAGGGGAGGGGAAGGGAAGGGAAGGGAAGGGAGGGGAGGGAAGGGAGGAAGGGTTGGGGAAGGTTCATGGGGAGGAAGATGGAAGTAGGTAGGGAGGTGGAGAGGTGGGGTAAGGGGAAAAGGAGAAAGGGGAAGGAGGAGAGGAAGACGGATGTTGAGAAGAGAAGGGAGAGAGGGAGGGAGGGAAGGAGGGAGGGAAGGAGGGAGGGAAGGAGGGAGGTAGAGGAGGAGGAGAGGGGATGGAGGAAGGGAGAGAAGAAGGAGAGGGTGTAAAGAAGGGAGGGAAGGAAGAGAGGGGAAGGAGAAGGTAAGAGAAGGGAGGGAGGGGAGGAAGAGAGTAAAGAGAGGGAGGGAGGAAGAGAGGAAACATGAAAAGGATGAAAGAGGAAGTGAGGAAGGAGGGGTGATGGGAGAAAAAGAGGAAAAAAGGGAGAAAGGGAGGAGAAAAGAGGAGGGAGAGAAGAAGGGAAGAGAAGAGAAAAAAAGAGAGGGAGAGAGAGGCAAACGGGAGGAAAACGAGGGAGGAAGGGAAGGGGAAAAGGTAGGAAGGAGGAAAGAAGGGAGGAGAAAAGAAGGGAGAACGGAGGGAGACAAAGGGGAGGAAGGCACGAGATCTTTCCACCATTTCCTCTCCCTTCACCCCCCCATCGCCCCCCCTTCCTTTCAATTTCCGGTTTTGTGGCCTCTTCTTGTAAAGGGAAGGGGGAGGAGGAGGGGGAGGGAGAAAGGGGGAAAAACGAGAAAGAGGAGCAAGAAGGAAGGGGAGGACGAGAAGTGGTGAGAACAATATTGATGATGATAATAATAATGATAATAATAATATGAAGGATGAAAAGAAGAAGAAGAAGAAGAAGAAGAAACTAGTCAGAAAGAGGAGAAGAAAAAAAATAAGGAGAGAAGAGGGAATGAGCAACAAGAAGAACGAAAAGATATGAAGACGATAAAGACGACGACGATAGCAAAAGGAAAGGGAGGAGGAGGAGGAAAGCCAAAGAGGTAAGGGAGAAAGAGTAGGAGAGGCAGAGAGGCGGAGAGTGGGAGAGAGGGAGGAGGGGGAGAGGGGGAGGGGGAGAGGGGCAGGAGGGGGAGAGTGGGAGGGGGAAATGGGGAGGGGGAAATGGGGAGGGGGAGAGTGGGAGGAGTGGAAGGAGGGAGAGAGGAGAGTGGGAGGAAGAGGAAACAGGAAGGGCTTCGCTATCTCTACTCTCCCGTTTTGACTGAAGAAAGCAGAGAGAGAGAGAAAAAAAAAAATAATAAAACGGGGAAAAGAAACGTAAAAAGGAAAGCAAAGGGATAGAAAAAAACAAAAACAAGCGCCTATGAAATGTTGAAAGTTCCAAAACAAGGGAAAAAAATGTCTTAGCATTTTCGAGAGCAAAAACAAAGGCGCTTATGTCCTTGACGAAGCATGGAAGAACCCCGCCAAGGGAAATAATGAGAACATGCAAGAATAATACGGATGATAATAAATAAATTAACCATATCAATAATAATAACAATAATAATATGAATGATAATAATAATGAAAATAGCAATAATATTAACAATAATATTAATAGTAGCAGTAGTAGCAGTAGTAGTAGTAGTATTGGTAGTAATTCTACTGCTACTTTACTACTAATAATAATAATAGTAATAACAACAATAATAACAACAACAACAATAATATCAGTACTACTAATACTAACAATAAATAATAGTAGAAGAAGAAAAAAGCGAAGTCAAAGAAGAAGAATAAGAAGAAAAAGAATAACAATAATACGAATACGAGAACACACAAAATGAAATAAAATAAACACTAAAGCGCCAAACAACGCCATCTTACGCCCCCCCCCCCCCCATCCCCCATCCCCCAACTCGCTTCCCTCGATCCGAGTTCGTGACCCTGGCTTCTTGAGTGTTGCTTTTTCCATTTCTGAATCTATTGTTCTTATTCTTATTATTCTCCCTACTCTTGGTCCTCTCCCATTACCCTTACCCCATATTTGTGAGGAGGGAGGGGGAGGGAGGAAGGGATAAGGGGAGGGGAAGGGGAGGAAGGGGGAGGGGGAAGGGATGGGGGGAAGGAGGAGGGGGAAGGGATGGGGGGAAGGAGGAAGAGGGGAAGGGGGGAGAGGGGAGGGGAAAGGGAAAGGGGAGGGAGGAATGGATGGGGAGAGGGGAGGGGAAAGGGAAAGGGGAGGGAGGAATGGGATGGGAGAAGGGGAGGGGAAGGGGAAAAGGGAGGGAGGGAGGGATGGGGGACGGGGACGGAGAGGGGGAGAGGGAGGGAAAGGGGGTTATCGTGTCGTTATCCTTACCGCTAAATTCTTGGGAAAAAAACATCGAATCTCGTGGCGTCTTCTCCCTTCCTCTCCTTTATCGTCCTTATCTCTATCTCCTCTTGCCACAAACGTTTTTCTTTTATCGTTTTTTTTCCAGACTATCATCACTGATTTCCCCATCCTCTTTTTCTTCGTCCTGTGTAGGTATCCACACCAACCACACCTACACCATCTATACCACCTACACCTTTGATATCTTTACTATAACACCTTCACCTACACTATCTACACCTACAGTACCTATACCTTTCCTATCTACAGCTATAC
>BOPN01002220.1:212919-220419 GCA_017312705.2 Penaeus japonicus
AAGAATGCCCTTAGTCCTCTGCGGCCCCGCCTGCGCTGGGCTGTTCTTCCTTCACCTGAATAGAAGGCGCGCGTTACTTCCCTCGCCTCACCTCGACCGGCGTTTCCCGCGTACCTTTCATCCCCGCTCATGGTCATCCCCGTGGAATCACTCAGGCCGCAGGACGAGTCGTGTCCTCGGCGTTGCATCGACGCAACGTTCATCGTCCGTCGCATTCCCTATCGTCGCGGTCATTGTTCCCTGCTCGACTACCCGATTTGTTTACGTTCGGCCACGCGAATTTTCTGAACCCGGAGTGAAAAATCCATCGCCTGGCCCCCTTCCCCCCCCTCCCCCTCCCCATTCCCCCTCGAATCTCTCTCTCGCGGAGGTTACCAGCCAACTAATATTTACACACCACATTTTTATACATGTATATATTTTTTCACATATCTATTCATTCCGCTGTAAACACTTTCGAGACAAGAGACTGCGAATGCCGGATGTCCAGGATTCGCTCGGCGTACATGCTTCCTCCCCCTTCCCCTCTTCCCCCCTCCTTCCATCCTTCCATGACCCTCCCCCCTCCAAACCCAGCCCTCCTTCCCTCCATTTTATCTTCGTTACATCCCTCCCCCAATACCATCCCACTCCCCCCTCGTCCACCACGTCCTCTCCTTCCTCCCCCACCTATAAGCCCCCTCCCCTTCCTCCCGTCCCCCCTCCCTCTTTCCCCGTAGGCTGTTGATTTAGCCTTCGCCTGTAATGAATCCCCAACAAAACTGGGCGGAACAAACAATATACTCTTCCCCTCCCCCCTCTTTGTCTCTGTCTCTGTCTGTCTGTCTTACTCTCACACACGTACTTACACTCGCACACACTCTCACATTCACACTCACATCTACTTACACTCTCACTCTCTCTCTTCGTCTGTGTGCTCATGTCCCGTTCTCATTCCCCCCCCCCCCCCCCCCCCCAACTCTCCCCTACCCCCACCCCACACCCCCACACCCCCAGCCAATTCCTGCGAGCGAGGACCACCGAGAACCTAACTGCTGTTGTCAAAAAACAGAACTGAAGTACCAGACAGAGTCACTTCTCTAACACACACACAAAAGAGCTATGACCATAAACATAATTTCACTCTTCTGCTTTTTTTCAATTTAAGTATTTTGCAACAGGGCTATTACTAGCCCCTCCCTCCCCCCGCCCCCCCCCCCCCCCTCCCCCTCCCTCCCTCCCTCCCTCTTTCTCCTCTCCTGTCCTTCCTTTCCTCGACCCTTCCCTACCTTCCCCCGTTATCCTCTTCCCTCTTTCTTCTCTCCTCTCCTTCCTCTCCCTTTCCTTCCCTCCCCTGTTCTCCCTCTCACTCCTTCCCTCCCTCCCTCTTTCTCCTCTCCTTCCTCCTCTCCTCGACCCTTCCCTTCCCTCCCCTTATTCTCCCCCTCTTCACTCTCCCCATACCCTTCCTCAATCTTTCCTCCCTTCTCTCACCACCAGCCCCCCCCCCCTCTCTTCCGTCCCTTCACTCCAACCCCCTCCTTCCTTTCCCGCTTCCTCTTCCGCCTCCCTCCCTCCCTCCTCTCCTCCTCTCCCTCTACCTCCCTCTTGCCTCCTCCTCTTCCCCACTCCTTTTCACTTCCCCCTCCTCCCCCTCCCTCCCTCCCTCCCCTCCTTCTCCTCCTCCCCCTCCCTCCTTTCCATCCCCCCTCCCTCCCTTCCTCCCTCCTCTCCTCCCCTCCCCCCTCCCCTCCCACCTCCCTCCTCTCCTCCCCTCCCTCCCTCCCTCCCTCCCTCCCTCCCTCCGAAAGCATCGCCAATCCCTGTCCATTCCCCCATCCACACTCGGACTCTGACGACATAACGAAGCAAAGTGATAACATCTCCTTTATATAAACACTTAGGGCTCTCGACTACACCCCACTCCCCCTCCCCTCCCACTCCCTTTCCCCTTACTCTCTTCCCCCTCCCTTCCCCTTCCCCTTACTTCCTTACCCCCATCCACCTCCCCCTGCCCCCTAGCTTAGACGTACTCTTCCCACCCCGTTACCCCCCACCCCCACCTCTATCCGTACCCCTACCCCTACCCCCTTCTCTTAAACCTCTTCTCTAGAAACATCAAGTTAACACCTACTCCTACTCCTCCCCCTACCCCTACCTCTCACCCCCCCCCTTACACATTTTCCTTTGCCCTTCGTTGACACATCTTGTTAAGGGCGACAGTACGGCTCTTGCGTTGTTGGGGGTACGGGGAGGGGGGGAAAGGGGGGTGTTGCTCCCCCTCCCCCCTAAACCCCTTTCGTACACAGAAGAAATTTGATGAGTAGGATGGGAGAGGAGCGAGGGAGGGAGAGGGGGGAGGGAAGGGAAAGGGAGGGGAGGGGACGGATAGAGAAGGATAATTAGGGGGAGGGAGAGAGGGAAGGGAGAAAGAGAGAAATAGAAAGAGAAAGAGATACAAGCTGGCAAATCCTGCTTCTACTCCTTATCAAATGCCTTTAATTTAATGCATATACAATATAAATATAAATATAAATATAAATATATACGCATATATATATATATATATATATATATATATATATATATATATATATATATATATATATATATATATATATAATCCCCAACTCCTAACAAAAGCACGAACATCAAAAAAATCAACACTCAAAATAAACACACATAAAAAATACCTATCCCACAAGAAAAAGACAACACTCGACCTAACATTTACAAAAACATAAAAACAACCAAACAAAGCAAACAAGGCAACAATCCAAAAACAAACAAGACCCGGTAAAAAAAATATATATAACAAATACTCCGAGATAAAGCACCGCCCCGGACTCACATCCCATCCCATCATAAACAGCAAAGTACATTCTGAGATCTGTAAAATGCAGATAAAACACACAGCGTTCACAGAAGCGCATATTTACTCAAGACGAAGACGCTACAATTCACGTAAAAAGGCAAAGCACCTGTGACGAGAGAGCTACATGTGACGAGAGAGCTACGTGTGACGAGAGAGCTACGTGTGACGAGAGCTACGTGTGACGAGAGAGCTACGTGTGACGAGAGAGAGCTACGTGTGACGAGAGAGCTACGTGTGACGAGAGAGCTACGTGTGACGAGAGAGCTACGTGTGACGAGAGCTACGTGTGACGAGAGAGCTACGTGTGACGAGAGAGCTACGTGTGACGAGACAGCGCTACGTGTGACGAGAGAGCTTAAGTCGGAAGAGGAAAAATGCTGATGGAAAATGCTGATGCTGTTACGGTTATTACGGAATGAAGGTGATGGGGATGGGGATGGTGATAATTATGGTGATGACGATAATGACAATAATCACATTAGCGTTAAAAATTACAAAAGACTTTGTTCTGCCATAACATTTGCCCAACATCCTGACATGCGCCCTCCTTCTCCCCCTTCCCTCCCCGTCCTCCTCCTCCCCCACCCCCTCCCCGTCCTCCTCCTCCCCCACCCCCTCCCCCTTCTCCTCCTCCTCCCCCTCCTCCTCTCCCCACCCCTGCCCCTGCCCCTCCTCCTCCCCCACCCCCTCCCCCTACCGTCGCTTCTTTTGGTACACACAGCAATGAAGGGAAACTGCCACGACTGCCACACTCCCCTCCACAGCTATGTCATTCTTGCAGATTCTCTTCGTCGTCTCTCCAGCTTCTCCAATCACCCCTCTAAATCAACCGCCCTCTCTCCCTCTCTTTCACTCTCTCCCGACTCCCTTTCTTTCTCTCTCTTTCCCACTCTCACTCCCATTCTCATTCTCATTCTCACTCTCTCTTTCTCTCTATCTCTCTCCCTACCTCCCTCCCTCACTCTCTAACTCCTTCCCTCCCTCTCTCCCTCCCTAACTCCTTCCCCCGCCCCCTCCCTCCCTCCCTCCCTCCTTCCCTCTCTCCCTCTTTCTCCCCCCCCCCCCCAAAGCATGTGTCGTTTCCCGAGAGGGGGCGGCGCAGGTGGCGGGACCATCAAGCGTTAGGGTGTTTACACGGGGGTGAGGATTAACGACGGCGAGAAGCATAAAGGCAATGAAAATACACACACGCACACGCAGACAGACAGACGGACGGACAGACACACAGACACACACGCAGACAGACAGACAGACAGACGGACAGACACACACACACGCAGACAGACAGACAGACGGACAGACACACACACACGCAGACAGACAGGCAGACAGACGGACGGACAGACATACACACACGCAGACAGACAGACAGACAGACAGACAGACGGACGGACAGACAGACACACACACACAGATACACTCACACACACACACACACACACACACACACACACACACACACACACACACACACCCACGCACGCACAGAGAGAGAGAGAGAGAGAGAGAGAGAGAGAGAGAGAGAGAGAGAGAGAGAGAGAGAGAGAGAGAGAGAGAGAGAGAGAGAGAGAGAGAGATAACGCTATCCTTCCACTCCTCTCTTCCTATCCCGATATCCTCTTCTTCCTCCCTATCCCCTCTCCCACCCTCCTCCCCACTCCCTCTCTTTTTTCTCCATCTTCTCCTTTCTATTATCCACCTCCTCCTTCCTCTTTCTCCTCCTCTTCCTCTCTTCGCCTTCTCCATTGTGCCTTCCTCCTACCCTTTCTTCCCGTTTATCCTCGAGTCTCATGCGACACGTCAACAATGCATCCCGGTGCAAACCAGAAAATCGAATGTTTTAGTTTGTATCTTTATTTATTTACTTCATCTACGCAAAAAAAAAAAAAAAAAAGAATAAATAAATAAGTAAATAAAAAACAACAACAAGAATAATTTAAAAATATATAATAATCGACTTGTCTGTGAATTTTTTTTATTATTATTATTATCGCTTTTTCTTATACGCATCTCTGACTCCTTTCTCTCTTTCCCTATCTATCTCTACCCTTCTCTCTCTCTCCCTCTCTCTCTCTCTCTTTCTTCTTTTCTTCCTTTCTCTCTCCCCCTCCTTCTCTCTCTTTATCATCCTCCCCTTTCTCTCTCTCTCCCTTTCCATCTCCCCCCTCCCCCTCTCTCTCTCTTTATCATCCTCCCCTTTCTCTCTCTCTCCCCCCCCCTCTCTCTCTCTTTATCATCCTCCCCTCCTTTCTCCCCTCCCCTCTCTCTCCCCCAAACACAAAAGAATCCTCCCCTCTTTGATATCCTCCTTTGAGCCTTCCCTCCTTCCCTCCCTCCCCTCTGTCACTCGCCCGACGAAGACCAAGCAACACCTTGTGATTTCAGGAAAAACAATAGCGTGTGAGGGGAGAGGGGAGAGGGGAGAAGGAGGGAGAGAAAGGGAGGGAGGAAGGAGGGAGGGAGGGAAGGAGGGAGGGAGGGAAGGAGGGAGGGAGGAAGGAGGGAGGGAAAGGGGAGAGAAGTAGGGAAGGAGGGTAGGAGGGAGGGAGGGAAGGAGGGAGAGAAAGGGGAGAGAGGGAAAAGGGAGGGAGGGAAGGAGGGAGGGATGGAGGGAGGGGGGGGGGTGAGTGAGTGAGTGAGGGACAGAGGGAGAGGAGAAGAGAAGAGAGAAAAAGAAAGTAGAGAGAGAAGGGGGCATGTATGTGCGCGGGTTCGTGCATTCGTGTATGTGCGTATGTTACCAAGCACGTCCCTTTGCGTCCACATACGCCCATATCTTCGTAACGTCGCCGACCCAGGCATCCCGTGGCGATCCCCAGCCCTTTGATTTCAAGTGAAGGCACAGGATTGCATGATTAAAAGGACGACCAACGAATTGCAGGATCATGCGAGGATACGATAGGATGATGTGACCACTTGAGCGAAGAAGTTAATCAATGAGACAGAGAGAGAGAGAGAGAGAGAGAGAGAGAGAGAGAGAGAGAGAGAGAGAGAGAGAGAGAGAGAGAGAGAGAGAGAGAGAGAGAGAATCTTACAAAATTTAAGTAACCTTGGCCTTTTGAGCGAATAAAAAAAAATAAAAAAGATAAACCGCGAGGGAGCGTGTAAATAATTGAACGAAACTTTCGCCTTGTGACCGTAGAAAGAAATGATTGGAAAAAAAGAAAAAAAGGGAGAGTAAGAAAGAAAGAAAGAGAGAAAGAAAGAAAAAAAGGAAAAAAAAGCAAAGGGAGCAAAATAAATAAACAATAAGAAAATAAATCTATGATAAATTGACCGACACAAACACACAAACACACACACACACACACACACACACACACGATAGACTTTGTCGAGTCGATTAGCTTAGGTTTATCGCTTGTCAGATATCTATTTGTAGGAAAATCTATCGGCTTTTTATTTCTACTTTTCTCTCCTGTTCTCTTCTCTGTCATTTGCATGTTCTCTCCCCTCTGTATAATGGCTGAAGTTTAAATAGTAGTCGTAATAAAATTATTAAGAAAATCTAGATAACGAGAAACAATAATTAAGATCATCATCATGATCATCATAACAATAATGATAATGATGATAATAATAAAAACAACCACAAATAATGACAATAACAGTAATGATGATAGTACCAATAATAACAACAATCACATCTTTAATAACAATAACAATAACAATGATTAAAATAATAAAAATAATGATGAGAAAAAGAAAAAAACAGTAATAAAAATACAATTTCTGATCATAATGCCAATGATAACAACGACAGCAATAACAATCACAGCTTCACACTGACAGTGCCAATGCTGATGATAACGACAATAACGGTGCCACTAATTAGCCCAAAACCATACTACCCGAGAAGCCGAACCCCCCTCCCCCTACTCATCCTCCTTCCCCCCTTCTCAACCCTTGCATTAGCTCCCCTCCCCCCTCCTTCTCCCCCCCTCCTCAATCCTTGCATTACCTCCCCTCCCCCTCCTCTCCCCCCACCTCAATCCTTGCATTACCTCCCCTCCCCCTCCTCTCCCCCCACCTCAATCCTTGCATTACCTCCCCTCCCCCTTCCTTCTCCCCCCCTCCTCAATCCTTGCATTACCCCCTCCCCCTGCCCCTCCCCCTCCCGCCCTAGCTCCTCCTGGCGCGTGCATCGGCAGGGCAGCTTCAAAACGAGATCTAAGCTTTAACAGTCCAAAGAATCAAAGAAATCAGGGCCGCACGGTTACGCTCCGGGAATATAAGTATGGATGTGCATATGAATGTAGCCTTGGCGGCATACGGATGCGCAGAGGGATGCGCACACACACACACACACACACACACACACACACACACACACACACACACACACACACACACACACACACACGCACACAAACGCCCACACACGCTCACGCCAAATATAACCAATTTTGTTTTAAAAAAAAGGAAACGACACAGAAGAAAAACAATAATCAACTAAAAAGACAGAATGAAGACTTAAACAAAAACAAACAATAGGTTATTATAAAAAAAACGAAAGAAGAGAAAAGGGAAAAGAAACATATAAAACAAAAAATTCTTAACCAAATGCATTCGAAAAAAGGGAAGAATAAAAAGAGGAAAGAAGAAAAAGGAAAGAATTTGGAAAAAATATATATAAAAAGAAAAAA
>BOPN01002221.1:7500-20000 GCA_017312705.2 Penaeus japonicus
TTATAACTCTGATAAATGATGGTATTTAGTGTAAATGATGATATAGTAAACATGGAGAAAAAAGGGATAAAAGGAAAGGGATATGTTCATAGTATTGACCAGTGATTAGATTTTTTACAATGAACTCTGTTGAACAGTGATGAATTTTGTTGGTGAATAATGATAAAAGGGATTGTTTACATATTGTACTGTTGTGATGAAATTGTAGCACAAGCTTGAATTTAGTTCAGTGGTAGTAATGATGATGATGATATTATTTTTAATAATGTGTCATGTGGCATTATTATAAACAATGAAAATGAAAAGAAGAACTGATAATGTTGAAAATTTTAAAAGTTTTTTGATGTGTTATTAACAATAAAGTTTTTTTTTTATACCGATAGGTGCACGTAGCTGATGACTAGTATTGCTAATCAATAGTGATATCTTGTATATAAACTGCATCTCAACCTCGGCACAGGTCCAGGGTATAGAACATGAAGAACCCCACTTGGCCTTCAAGTCTTTGCCCTCCTGGGTGCGCGTTGAAGGGGGCCGGTCGCAGGGCTTCCGGCTGGTGGTTCTGGGTCAGGCGGTGCCAAAGTATACCCGTCTCGGCCCTCTCATTGCCCCTCACACACCAACGCTCAGTCACTACTCGTCTTTTCCTCTCAAGGTTTGGATCTGTGGCAAGGTCTTCTTATTCTGATTTGATCAAAGATTGATGCTTTATATATTTGCTTACTATTTTTTTTTATACTAGTTGATGGTTCTCCTTTTAGTGGCATAGAAGACTTAGAATAGTTTTCTCGATATATTTGTGTGTATGTGTGTGTGTGTGTGTGTGTGTGTGTGTGTGTGTGTGTGTGTGTGTGTGTGTGTGTGTGTGTGTGTGTGTGTGTGTGTGTGTGTGTGTGTGTGTGTGTGTGTGTGTGTGTGTGTGTGTGTGTGTGTGTGTGTGTGTGTGTGTGTGTGTGTGTGTGTTTGCGCACAAGTGCACATGATTGCACATATATAGTTTAGAGAATTTGCAACAGAAGTGACAATAATTTAATTAGATTATTTTACACATAATTAATGTCGAAATTCCTGATTCTGACCAGCTGATGTGTCTGTAATATAGCATACTAATACAATTTGCAGATCTATCATTCGGGTGGAGGATGCACATACTTGGACCTCACAAGGAAGCACCTTTGCAATTGGCTCAGCCTCATCCCAGCTGGCTCTCCCACTAACAGAAATCTTCTTGCATGCCAGGTAGGCCTGAGAAGATTGGGATCAAGGACTTCCAGAACTGTTTCTTATCTCCATTTTTTTTTTTTTTTTTCCCCAATATGTGTGTTTGTGTGTATGTGTGTGGATGCATCCATGCATGTGTGTTGATCACAATATTAACCCGTAGACGACAGAGCTGTTTTGGCTCCGAATGGTTTAATCGCTGGGTTATTTCAAATGCTAAGCCTAATGCCTTGGGCTATTCACCCACTCTGGCAGCAGCCAAGCGTTACGCACCCAATCACCCAGCACAATGGCCAGAAGGATTGCCATGACAAAATATCTCATCCCTGGCGGTTGGTCCTACTACCACTCAGCAAGATATCTTGTCACTCGGTGTTTAAAGGTTAAGAAAGCTGTCAGATGGTACATATAAGCCACATGATATAGTAAAACACATAAACTGTAACAAACTCTTGTATCAAAATGTGTGAATGTAAGAGAGTGAGAAAGCCCTAGATAAGTCACATGACCCGCCATCTAAAATTAAACCTGTCAGGTGTGCAGCACAGGTTTCACAGGTGTCCATTTTGCAGTCCAAACTAGAAAATTGGGTGCCCTATATCCAATGGGTTAAAATATAAAATCCCTTGCAGATAGATGACCTCCTGTACTACATTGCCGCAGAGGACATTCCTGCAGGATCGGAACTAAGGGTATGGTACACGCCCTTCTACCAAGAGAAGATGAAGGAAGAGCTGAAGTCCCTCGGCTACAATCACAGCTTAGTTGGTTCGGCTGTCGTAGTACGCAAGTCGGGTCTAAACAATTACATGCCGAACCCCCCCACGGCACTGCAGGTCTCCCCATCATTATCGAAGATCATTGTTGGGAAAGGACAGGTCACTTTCACCCACAATGCTGGATGTAAAGACCTTGAGACTGGGTCACAAAGCAAACCAATTTTGTTGGCAGGGGATTTAGTAGTAGCTCCTCCATCGTATGTGCCTTGGGGTAAAGAGAGCCAGTTGTCCAAGCCCAAGTTAGGTTTACAAGGAGAGAACAATTCACTAGCAGACCAGAGAAGAGATAAACTAGACATAAACAATTCCAGACCTATATTAGGGACAGCAGAAGTTTTCGCAAAGCCGACCATCGAACTTGTAAGTGAAAAGGGTGGCACTCAGATGAAGGAACGTATAGTGACCTTTACCGTTACTGCAGCTTCTCCAATTCCGCGTATCAAACAGCGACCTAAAGATGGGAATTTGCGGACACCGGCTCAGGGAGTGCAGGGGGACGTGGATTCCAAGACATCTCTTAATGTGAACAACGGTAGCTCCATCCTACCCGGGGCTTTGGCAGGAAGGAAGTTTGGAAACAAAAATAAGGAACATAAATCAGGTAGGATTTGTTTCTCTCCTCTTCCTCTTCTTTCTTTCTTTTTTTCTTTATTTATTTTCTTTCTTTATTCTTGCTTTCTTTCTTTTCTTTCTTTATTCTCTCTTTTTTCTTGCTTTCTTCCTTTTCCTTTTTTTTTTCTTTTTTTTTAATCTCTTTTCTTTTCTTTACCCCATATACTTTCTTCCAGTTACCTCTTACAAGCACTAGTTATAATGCACATACACATCTAACACACACTCTTAACTATCCTTCAAAGTCAAAGTAATTTATCCTGTGCACACTCTTATCCCCCGTTGCAGATGTTCATTTGGCAAAATCCAGCATCGTGAAGCAGCTCCCTCCGCGCGCCCTTGGAGCCCGTGATCCGCAACCCTGGGCCTGTGCTTATTGTGGAGAGAACTACTCAAAGATCATTCCCTTCGCGAAGCATCTGAAAGTGAGGATTTCATGGTGGTTTTTGTCTTTTCATGCATTCTTCTTATTTTCTTTTCCCTTTCATCTTCTTTTTGTGTTTTGAAAGTGGCATTTCATTGGTGTTTATGTATTTGTTAGATTCTCTTTCTTGAAACTGGTAATTTTTTAATGTTCATCTGTTCTTGTGTTCTGCTTTATTTTTCCACTCAAACAAAGAAAAAAATAGATATATAAACATTTTTTTATGTCTTTCTTTCTTTTTCTTTTCCTTTTTTCTTGTAATATTTTTTCCTCATCTTAACCCTCTCTGGACGGGTGGTACAGCATGTGTACCGCGCATTCAAAAGCCCAGTGGCCGGGCGGCACAGTATTGTGCCAGCCATTCAATTGATTTAGGCCTAATAATTCAAACGCCCCGGCATTTGGACATTCAAGGCTAGAATTCCCCCGTCGGGGATGGGTTAATTTTTTACCTCGTCTTCCTTATTTCAGCATATTCAACTTGTCTAAAATCAGGTATAAAAATGTAAATATAATTGTATTTGTATTCTTCAATTTAGTATTTATATTCTTCATGCTCTTTATGTTTGACTAAGGCAGTTAGTACATAAAAAGCATATGAATTATTTTTTTGAATTGTACATTATTTCATATTTAAAAAAAAAGGTAATTTGTAAGTAATTACTAAATCTTTAGAGAGTGTGTATGTGTTTGTTTATATGTGTATGCCACAATTTTTGTATTTGTGATTGTGTATAATGTATATGAATATATTTTCATCTTTTAAGCTATATGAAAAAGCCTGTAAACAGGATTAATGACGATGCTATATCGGATACAATTGTAATTCTGTTGTAAGTAAACAAAAAAAATCTGGAGTGAAAGCAAGGTCATACCATGATACTCGTGATGAAGATTAACCCTTCTGCGCCGGCCATTTTTCCTTTTGAGGAAATTAGAAGCTATTCATTCCTTTAGTTCTACCAATTGCTAATTAGTATCACTGCTAATATATTGAAGTGGACTCATAACCGTACCATAAGTCCTGAAAATAATAGGAAATACTTACATCTTAAGATTCCCTGTCCAGGCTGAACATCTCAAGATTGGCCTGCCTCGGAAAGGGTTAAGGATTTTAATCTAAATTTGTCCTCAAAAATTTTGATAGCAGGAATTACACTTTTTTTTCACTTATAATGTCCCAACTGCTAAACTGCAAGTGATGTATTTGTAGATATTAAAGTGGTATTTGACTGTAGCACAGAAAATTGATAATTTATATTCAGAAAAAAAGATCAGCAAAGCCAGCAGTCCATTAATAATTGTCCACTCTGAAGGATATATCTGCTTTTGGCTTTAATTATCTCTTGATTTGCAGGCTCACCTCCTCTGGTTGGTTGGAAGATGCCACATTTGCCAAACTTGCGGTTGCTCATTCTCAAGCTCCCAGTTACTGGAACGACATTGCCAGACATCACATAAAGATGATGGGAAAGCAGTGTCAGGTAAGAATCAACTTTAGCCACAAGAATGTGATGAAAATGGTAACCATGTTTTACTCTGTGATCTCTGCAACATTGATAGAGCCTGTCATATGGTACTTATAAGTCTCACAATTAAGTAAAGCATAAAAAAGAGGAATTCAAATATGGCTCTAGGATTGTACAAGTAAATGGAAGAGAGTGCAGAATGTTGTGATATGTTGTGTGAAGTTTCCTCACGCTGAAATAAAACCCATTTGGGGTGTTGCACAAGTGTTACTAATGCTCATCCTGGGGACTGGGCAAGCAAATCTATTTCCGTCTGCAATGGGTTGATACTATACATTTCCTTTTAGTCATATCAATCAAAAGAGATAATTTTGTTTGTAGCAAAGTTTTTTATCTCCCTTGTTAATCCAAATTGAAGAGTACAATAAAAACCTTCACAACATTACCTTCGTGGTTACTTGATTACAGAGGGCAGGACAGACAGTGAAGTTGCTGTGAAGTTTGAAGTCTTAAGTGACGACGAAAGTGTGGTGGATGACCCTTGTGCTGTAGGCAGTAAAGAGGTAAGTTTGCTGTTTTGAAGTTTGTTATTTGATTGTTCATGGGTAATGATTTCTTAATTGATATGTTAATGATTTTTGTCTATGTATTTACTTTATTTGTGGCTAAGAAAAAAGAGAACTCTTACCAATTTACAGTCATGCAGGTTACAAATTCTTGTTACTATTATTAGGGATCCAACAATGGTCTACCAGTCTCTGTCACAGTTCCTGTTATACCAATCATTGTCAGTCATACACATTAGAGAATCCTGCCACCTTTCAGAAGGGCTTGAATGAAGTGACGGCCATTCCAACCGAGCCTGTGGACAGGCCTCATGACTGCCAGATCTGCCGGAAACACTTCCACAAGGCTGAATATTTACTGAGGCATCTGCGGAAGCACACCGGGGATTTCACCTGTCAGCACTGTTTGAAGGTGGGAAGACACAAGCACTCGCACACACACATGCACACGCACACGCACACGCACACGCACACGCACACGCACACGCACACGCACACGCACATGCACACACACACGCACACACACACACACACACACACACACACACACACACACACACACACACACACACACACACACACACACACACACACACACACACACACACACACACACACACACAACCATACACACACAACCACACACACACAACCACACACACACAACCACACACATGTACAGGCATGCAGAGGTATCCCAGATCTTGCTGAAGTTTTGATTTGTATATTTAAGTAAAGGTTTCAAATCTTGTCAACCTGATAACAGTAACACACAGCATTTACTGTTAATGTGAATGAAATGTAAGAGTTCAGAGTTTTGTATTAAATATCAGTGCAGTTATACTTTATCTTAAAGAAATAAAAAGATTATTCCTGGAACCTTTAATTTTTTTCTTCCTCTATTGGATACCACAAGAAAAGTCATATTCTCTAATTGCACAATTCTTATTAAATGCAACATTAAATAATTGACAATTATCATCAATCCTTTCTTAGGTGTTTGCTCGGAAAGAGGGCCTTCAAAAACACAACTGTCCCAATGAAGCAAAGGAGAGAAGCTTCCATTGTTCCTTGTGCAGCAAAGAATTCATAAATCCAGTGTTACTACAACAGCATTATCTCAAGCATAATGGTATGTTGGTGCTTGATTATGATTATGAGCAATAATGTGAAAATTGTGCATGTTATCTCAGTTAAGATGACTTTGATATTTACTAAAACTTTATTTTCACAAGAGTAGAGTTTTCTGTAAAATAGATCATGTTATTTGATAGTTTATATTAATTGGATTGTATATAATATTTACTTGATGCTTTGAATATAGAGATGATTTAAATTTTGAAGCCTGAAAAATGTTTTTTTGTATTCTACCAGACTTTACCTCATGATCAAGTTACCTCTTGAATTTCAGGGAACAGGAAATGTGACCGATGCAGACGAACATTTGCTAACAGGAGTGAGTTGGATCGCCACCTGAAATCTTGTCCCTCCGTTGAAGTCACCACCTTTTTTCAGGTAGGAAGTTATTCTTGATACTTTCAGAAACTTATTACTGATTGCTAGAATCAGAGGTGTATTGTCCTAAGCCCATGAGCAAAGTTATTATAAATAACATTCCAGTTCCTTTTTACCTGAGAATTATTTTGTGTAAGGAGATGCTTTATCTCATGCAGATTATTTTGTTTAAAATGTCATGTTTTTTTGTTTTTTTTGAAGACCCTTCAGTTTTAAGTAACAAGTACAACAAAAAATCTTCCAGGTATCTCTCATGTCTTCCATAAACACTTGTATAAGCTGAAGATTCAGACATATAAGTAAAAGAATTGAATATACAAAAATTACAAAAACTGGTTTTGTTACATTTTTAAATAGGGGCTATTTGCAGACGTTTTGATAAGAGTGTGAGTGTGTTGTTTGCCCTGTGTTAGGTTTGGCTAGGCAGGATAACTATTGCTCTCTCTGAAGACACAATAAGTGCCTGCGTTTGAAGATGCTGAAAATAACTACAATGATTAGGAGAATTATAATGACAGTAAGAGTAATATCATAACTATCATAAGAAAATAGTTACTTGCCTAAACTAAGGCACTACTTCATAAGTAACAACTTAAGTATCTTTCCCCCTCCCCCCACAAATCATTTGGTAGTGCGGTGTTTGTGGGAAGGACTTTGTGAACCAGACCATCCTGGACCGTCACATGGCAGGTCATACGAGGCAATACCAGTGTGACATTTGCAGCAAGCCTTACCGAAGCAGTACCAAGCTGGCCCAGCATGTTCCGCTGTGTCGACAGGTAAGTGTTGTTGATGCGTTCATTGTAAGGATTTTTTTGTAAGTTGGGTGGCATTTGGGAAGTAAGGGTTCTGTGTGTGTATGTGTGAGTATTTGTTTGTATGTTTGTTTTTATAGTTGTTTTTTTTCTGTTATTTTTTTCTCTTTTATATGGGTTATATTTATTAAGTTGTGCTGACCAAAATATGTGTAAATAACAATCACATACAACTTTCTTCTTCACTCTCAGAGTCAACAGTTAGCCTCAACAGGTCAAGTTACATGTGAAGACTGTGGTGTTGCATTCACTGATGCAACTGAATTCCGATCGCATTACCACACTCACACTCATCCATATCATTGTTCCTGTTGTGGACACAGGTTCCGTTCACGCGTTGGCTATGGTAAGTACTATGGGGACTATATTGGCTGGTAGCCCTCTGTTTGATGTTCATTATTTTCTCATCAAAAGGACTTGAGATAATGATGTCATGAAATCATTTATATTTTTATATTTATTTTGAGGTTTTGTTTCATCTGTAATACGGTATTAACACCACTTATCCTGTTCCTGTAACCAGAGGTTCATGTTTGCGAGGTCGAACAGCAGTGCGACCAGTGCAACATGGTCTTCCGTTCAGTACAAGCCCTCAACAGACACGCAGCGGTTCATGGTCCTGCTCCTTACACGTGCTCCAGCTGCAGGAGATCCTACTACAGAAAGGTAGGTCTCCTGTATTTGATTAAGCCTAGAATATTCCAGGTAGTTAAATTTCTATTTGAGAGAGAATTCTCTTAATTCTGAAGGATTGTGATATTGAAATTGATATCTGAAAATTATGATTTCAGAATCTTTAGGGGAACATTAAAAAGATGATAATGAGTAAGGATAATAATCGTTATGTAAACACCACAAATAAAAGTATTATTCAATTCCTTTTTTTCCCTTCATCAGGAGAGCTTAGACCGGCACGTCTGCAGTGTTGAAATGGACATCAAGGAATCCTCCAAGCTTAAAGACGGGCCAAACTTCACCTGCTCTGTATGTGGGGCTGCTCTGGCCACTAAACACAGTCTCAACACACACTTGCGAACTGCCCATGGTATGACCTGCTTTGCTTTGTCCCCTTTTTTTTGTTTCCTCTCTTTAACTTTTCTCTTTATTTGTAGTTCATAATTCTTTCTTTACTTGCATCAGTTGATTAGTTTATTTATCTTTTATCTTTTTAATTTTCCTTTTCTGTTTGTATTTTCTTCTCTCTTCCTTTTATTCTTTCTTTGAATACTTTTTTAAGTTGCTTCATTACCTCCCTTTGTCAGTTTATAGTTCTTACTATACTCTCATTTGTTGATTTGCACTCTATCTTTTTTTTACCTCAATTCCTAACATTTTGTAATCTTTTATCATATTTGTTAGCACTCTCTGAATATATTTCTGATCATAATTTCCAGTTTTTTTTTTCAATCATTTTGTTTCCATTGATGCTGAGGCCATGCAATATCCACTTTATTTTTTACACAGAAATGTTTACAAAAGTGGTTGATTACTAAGCAGTCAGTTACTAGGCCTACTTGACCTCACTTATTAACCCCATTGGTTGAGTTTTGGGAATAAGGTTTTTATTTCTATTACCAACCTCCTCAGTATTTATATCGTTATTATCATGACACCATTATTAGTATGCGCTTCTGGCACCACTGTATTAAGTTTCATATGATAACAAAAACGTCCTGCTTTCATTAGGTGGATCAGCAGCCAAAAGCCTCAGCTGCGAGGTCTGTGGGAAGCAGTTTCTCCGCAAGGACTTGCTACGAGAACACCAGTCAGTCCATGCACCTCCTTCCTTCCCCTGTCCCACGTGCAAGAAGCTCTTCAAGACGCGGAAGTATCTCGAAGTGCACTCCCTCCTGCACCAGGGGATAAAGCGGTTCAGCTGTAAATACTGCAATAAGGTCAGTATATGCAAAGAAAAAGTCTGCATTTCTCAGCGAGAGAGAGGGTGATTGATTGATTGATTGATTGATTCAGAGGGAGAGGGGAGAGGGAGAGGGAGAGGGAGAGGGAGAGGGAGAGGGGGAGGGGGAGGGGGAGGGGGAGGGGGAGGGGGAGATGGAGATGGAGATGGAGATGGAGATGGAGATGGAGATGGAGATGGAGATGGAGATGGAGATGGAGATGGAGATGGAGATGGAGAGGGAGAGAGAGAGAGAGAGAGAGAGAGAGAGAGAGAGAGAGAGAGAGAGAGAGAGAGAGAGAGAGAGAGAGAGAGAGAGAGAGAGAGAGAGAGAGAGACGGAAGAAGTGACGAAAGAAGAGAGAGAGAGAGAAAATCAAACTCTGTGACTTCTGAAATAGCACAGTTTAACATATTTTATCTTCCTCTCTTCCCAGAAATTCCACCAGAAGGTGAACCTCTCGCGCCACGAGCGGAGCCACATGCCGAGAGGAGCCGTGAAGTGCCAGTACTGTGGCGCTCACTGTCTCTCGACCAGCGACCTGAAGGAGCACCTGCTGTCCCACACGCTGCCTCCCGACGCGTCCCCGGAGGAGCAGGGAGAGCAAGTCGAGGAGGAGAACTTCGCCGAGAAAGCTCCTGTGCACACCAAAGAGCTCCAGACCTTGCAGGGGAGTCAGGGCATCAGGGAGGACGCCGGGGGGGAGATTGGGGCGGAGCTCTTGTCCCATACTCCACTGGGGCCGGACTTGAAGATCCTGTCGAGGACGAAGGATGGGCTACAGACGGAACAGAGGACGTTTTCCGGGCCGACGAGTGTCATCGACGCGGAACAGACCCTTGGCACGGCGCCTAAGGTGGTGGAGTTGACCGTGAAGGAGAGGCTGGACCCGGGCATTGGCACGGACTTCAAGACGAGCCACGTTCTGGGCAGCGGGCTGAGAGCGGAGTTGGTCCATCAGGTCGTGCCTGTGATGACCTCGGATCTGGCCATTGAAGGAGGCCCCGTTTCCGGGAGACAAGTGGACAAACACTCGGTTCTTGTGCCCCAATCACTCTCAAATCTGTGTCTAGCATCAAGCGAACAGAGCTTCGCTAGCAACTACATCCTCCCCAGCGAGTCCACGAGCTCCTCCTCGGTCGTGGCAGCCCCCAGTAACCTCTGCAACACAAGCGTCTTTTCAGCCTCCGGAAGCTCCTTGAATTCCGAAGTTTGCCGCCTCCCCCACAGCGTCCTCATTGAACCAGCTCGCCTCGTGCCTGTCGCGGAGACGCCCCACACTTACCACTTGAGTGCAAAGGAGAGTGGGCAGAGAAGCGAGGAAAGAGAAGGCAGCAACATACACTTCGCATCAGGTCAGCTGACAAACATGGAGAGTGAGCCCAGCAAGCAGGATCCACAGCAAGCTTTGCATTGCCATATGTTGAGTGGTGATGATGTGGTCCAGCGTGTGATGCTAGTCACTGATCCTCCAGTATCAGAATGTTGATGTAATATGATGGACTTCTCTAATTTCTTAATGTTTATACAATCAAAAACTTTATATCAAAACCTCTCTATGAGATGTAGTATGTATGTATATATAAGTATATTGACGTTTTTTTTCTTCTTTTAATGATAGGTTTGAAAGAAGTAAAGGATTGGGTTTTACTAGTCCTATCACTAAGAAAAAATGAATTCCCTAAAGGAAATGTTCAAATATTCTATTCTATGCACGTTTTATAAATGATATTCCAGTACGGGTGTCCAGTAAACATCAATAATCAATCCTCAATTTAATATGCAAAACTTCGTGTTTTGGTTATGTTTTGCACATTGTTATGTTACTGTTGGCATTTTGTGATTGTTAATGGATATTGGGAACTGAAATTCATAAAAGCTGTGATGTTAGAGTTACGCAAAATAAGGGAAAAAGTTTTGAAACCAACAATACGAAACCACTACGAAATCACCCGAATGCTTGATGAAACGGAGCGTTTGTACGAACGAAATTCGACCGAAAATTTGACCGTACAAATGGTCAACCTTGAGAGTACCTTAGTGTAAGTTCTTGGCAGTGAAATGCACTAATTGTGTCTTTGGGAGCGGTGATTGTGGAGTATATCAGAGTGTGACCGGTGATGTCTGGTGATGAATAAAACGCTGAAGTTATTTTTTACTGTTTTCCTATGAACCATCGAGGCCTACTTCATTGTTCGTGACGTACCGAAACGTCACGGCGACCGTTGTACTTGGCATGGTCGCACAGAACTGCATGTCGGGTTGGATTCTTCATTAGCTATTTTATTGTAGTACTTTCTTCACTGATATTATTTTCTTTTGTTGGAACGGAATATAATTTAAATTCGGTATTACAGTTACTCTGTTTCTTATCTTTACAAGTGACTATTTAAAATTTGCAATTGAATATTGATGTGCAAACTTAACCCTTATATGGGGAATGTTGTCATATTTTTTTTTCGAAAAGAATGCTATACCTCAATTTTTTAAATCATAATTTTATTCCGTGGGAATGCAGAAGAATATTATTACTTTACTGTAGGTATTAGATTAGCAAAAATTTTTGTTGTTTTTTGCCTCCGTCATGTACCAACACACACACGCACACTCACTCGCGCATAACACTAAATAATAGATAACGTTCTTTGCAAGTACCTCATAGAGCGTGCTCCTTCCCTTCTCTTTCTCCAGGCACTCTTTCCTTCCATCCTTCTTTCCTTCTACCCTTCCCTTTCTTCAATCCTTCATTCATTCATTATATCCTTCCTTTCCATCCTTCCATCCTTTTTTTATCCCCTTCTTTCATTGTTCTTTCCATCCTTCCTTCCTTCCTTCCATCCTTTCAGCCTGCCTTCCCTTTTTCCTCACCTTTCCCTCCTACTTTACATCCTGCCTTCCATCCTTCCTTTCATTATCCATCTTTCCATTCTCCTGTCCTTCCTTTTATCCATCCTTCTATCCATCTATCTTTCCATTCATCCATCCAACCAACCACCCATCCATCCATCCAACCAACCAACCACCCATCCATCCATCCATCCAACCAACCAACCACCCATCCATCCATCCATCCAACCAACCAACCAACCAACCAACCAACCACCCATCCATCCATCCATCCAACCAACCAACCAACCAACCAACCAACCACCCACCCACCCATCCATCCATCCAACCAACCACCCACCCATCCATCCATCCA
>BOPN01002221.1:47500-55000 GCA_017312705.2 Penaeus japonicus
TAGAAAAAGAAATATATCCCTGGGCTTTGGTGCTGACGTCACAGGTTGGCGCCCTCAGCATAAATCTTATCTGTGGTATATGTCATGAGTAAATTTTTCTCTCTCTAAACGCAAAAACTATGAAGATTTACAGACCACTTCCTTTGTTGCCCTCTGTGGTTCTGTGACTGTCTTGCTTTCACAGAAAATCATGCCTTATTCAAGAGCTCACTCACCTGCAGCGATTATTCATCACAAGTCATTCTTTTTCTGAGCAAACTGCCTTTCTCTCCCTCTCCCTCTCTTTCTTTCTCTAACACTCTCTCTCTCTCTCTCTCTCTCTCTCTCTCTCTCTCTCTCTCTCTCTCTCTCTCTCTCTCTCTCTCTCTCTATTTTTCTCTAACTCTCTCTCTCTCTCTATTAATCTATCTCTCTCACTCTCTCACTCGCTCTCTCCGTCTGTACGTATATGCATATATGCATATACATACAGACATTCTTTCCCCGCCTGCAACCTTAAACCAGATAAAAAATATGCATAGATACAAAGGAAAAATTGGTCATTATGCTTACCTTTAATCCCTTAATTGCAGTCTATTCCCGCCGGCATTGCGGCCACTGGCAGTGAAATTGCTGCTCTGATTTTATTAACTTTTCTCTTATCATGTACGTGTGTTTCCCTTCGTGTTTACATTGGGTTTTGAGCGTGTGTCTGTGTATGTGTGAGTGTTAGATGTGTGTCTGCTCGAGTGTGTGTGTGTGTTTGTGTGTGTGTATGTGTGAGTGCTAGATGTGTGTCTGCTCGTGTGTGTGTGTGTGTGTGTGTGTGAGTGTTAGATGTGTGTCTGCTCGTGTGTGTGTGTGTGTGTGTGTGTGTGTGTGTGTGTGTGTGTGTGTGTGTGTGTGTGTGTGTGTGTGTGTGTGTGTATGTGTGTGTATGTGTGACTTTGTGTGAGTGTATGTCTGTGTGTATGTGTGAGTATGCATGATAGTATGTTTCTGTGGTTATATAGATTTATGTTTGGCGTGTATGTATGTGTATACGCACATAGATATGTTTTGTGGGTATGTGTGCGCTTCTGTATGTCCTTCTAGCTCATATGGTTATATGATGTGTCTCCAACATACTTACATCATTTGTACGGGATTAGACTGGGTATATGGCTGGCGTTTGCCCCTGTGTGCATTATGTTGTAAATAAGGTAAAATTAGTAGTTTTACCTTTTCATTTCGTTTACAGTCAGCATCATTACCTTGCTTTTTCTGATGTGAAAATTGCTAATTCTAGACCCAATAACGTTAATGATATTGATAATAACAATGGTAGGGATAACTATAATGAAGAAGAAATAACAATACTGTTACTACTAATGATAATGACGACAACAACAACAACAATAATGATAATAGTGATGATGATGATAATGATAATAATGATGATAGTGATAACAGTAATGAGAATAGTAATAATGTTAACAATAGTAGTACTAGTGATGATAAGGATAACAAAAATAACAATAATGATAATGGCAATACTATTATCACTATCCCAAAAGTAATAGTGATAGCTATTACGATGATGAAAATATTGATGATAAGAATAATGAAAGCATGATCATAATCATAGTAATTACTATCACCCTTATTATAATGATAGCACCAGTAATGATAAAACACAAGAAATTCACAGAAATAATCATACCTCTATTCAAGCAGTGGATACCTCAAAAGTATATCCTCATCAGCTGATAATTAGACAAGAGACATGTAGTTGAGAACTGACCTTCTTTAAAGAATTTTTGAACAAGCCAAGGATAAAAAAAAAAAAAAAAAAAAAAAAATCATGGCGAGGTCCGGGTGACGTGAATGTGCCGACGCAGGTGAATCTTTGCTTATTAGCACGAAGGCTTTTTTATACAATGGTTATATCAAATGCCAGATGATGGAAATTATCATTACAATCATTATAATTATTGTAATATAGGTTTATGATTTTATAGGTGGATGGCTTTGAGTATTTGGGATCAAGGGTGTAAAGCGATGTTGGGTGCAACAGGGAAGTGAAGAAGAGAATGCAAGCGGAGTGGAATGACCGGAGAAGAGTGTCGGGAGTGACAAAAAAATATCCACACCTTCGAAAGGGAAGGCTTACAGGGTCTCAGTAAGACCAGCCATACTGTATGGTTTGGAAACAGAAGCTCTAACCAAGAGGCAAGAGGTAAGAGGCAAGAGGCAGAAATAAAGGTAGCAGAGATGAGGATGTTGAGGTTCTCAATGGGAGTAACGAGACAGAATTAGATCAGAAATGAATATATAAGAGGAACAACACATGTGGAATAGTTTGGAAATAAGGCAAGGGAGGTAAGGTTAGGATGGTTCGGGCATGTCATGAGGAGAGACGAGGAACATGTCTGGAGGAGGATGTTAGGTATGGAACTTCTGGGAAGAAGAAAGAAAGGATGGCCTAAGAAGAGATTCATGGATGTTGCAGTGAGATAAGATAGGAGAGAAGCTGATCTGACATAGTGGTGACAGATGGAGACAAATGATCCATAAAATGGAAAAAGTCGAAAAAAGTAGATGACCATAGTCATTCGTATCTTAATAATTACATCATCTTAATCATTACGTCTTTATCATTAATACTTCAATACCTCTATCACTATTCCAATTATCCCTGTTATTATTATCCCTGTTTACTTTACTATTATCCAAGCAAATCAACTATATTATTTTATCGACTGGAAAACAAATCTGAAAAGGAATAACTTTTTTTTATCGTTGCCTCCTTTTTCATTTTATTTCTATCCATTTATTTATTTACCTATTTTCATTTTCCTAATAGGACACTGAGAATTATTTTTCTTTTCTTCTTTTTTTAACTATGCGATTATTATTGTTATTATTATTATTATTATTATTATCATCATCATTGTTATTGTCATTATTATTATCATAATGATAATAGTAGTAATAATAATAATAATAACAATTGTTATTATTATTATTATTATTGTTATTATTATTATCCTTATTATCATTATTATTGTTAACATGAAAATTATTTATTTTTTTATAAAGCCAAACTTCGATTATCATTATCATCATCTTTATCATCATCTCTTTATCATCTTTATCATTATTGTTATGATCAACATCATTAATATCCCTTTTATCATCATCATAATCATCATTGATAGTAGTAAGGATAGTAGTAATAATGATAATAATAGTAGTAGTAGTAGTAATAATAATGGCAATAGTAATAGTATTAGTAATAGTAATAGCTCTCTCTCTCTCTCTCTCTCTCTCTCTCTCTCTCTCTCTCTCTCTCTCTCTCTCTCTCTCTCTCTCTCTCTCTCTCTCTCTCTTTATTTCTCTCTTTCTCTCTCCCTCTCCCTTTTGTCTTCTCTGCAGCAAGAGGAATAATCATAATAATGGTGCTAGTACCATTAGGATAGTAGTAGTAGTAGTAGTAATAGCAGAAGCAGAAATATCAGTAGTAGTAATAGCAGTATAGAAGTAGTATTTTATGTGCTGACTAAAACTTCCAGTAGAAACAAGATCCATACCCTCTTCCTCTCCTTTTTCTTCTTCCTTTCTTCTTCGATATATTCCTCTTTTTCTTCTACTTCTCATTTTCTTCTCTTCTTGTATATCTTCTTTTTCCTATTCTTATTGTTATTCTCCCTTTTCTTATTCGTCGTCTTTATCTTCTCTATCTTCTTATTATTATTTTCATTCTCCATCGTTTTCTTCTGACTAATGATGTTATTATCATTTTTTTCTTTTTCGTCACGTTCTTCTTATTCTTCTACTTCTTATTTCTTCTTCATCTTCTCCATATTCTTTTTTTTTCTCCATTTCCTCATCATTTTTCTTCTTATTCTCCTTCCCCTTCTCCTCAATCTTCCCTTTTGTGTAACAGACTAAAATATAACTCCTTTTTCCTCCGAAATAGATACATCGCGAAAATCATTAAAAAAATACTATGAAAGTTAAAAGACCCTGATTTAATACAGAGTGTGGAATCTATTGTTCAAGCATGATTAATAGATTGCCATCAAAAATATTGCATGGCATTTATTGCATATCATTGCATATGTTGGCGTTATAAATTGTTTTCTATTCGGATATGATGGGGCTTTAATAATTTAGTGGAAATAATGAAAAGGTGATTAGATAGAAGAAGACGATGAGGAAAAAGAATAGAATAAGGAAGTAGAAGAAGTGGTTGAAGAGGAAGAAGAAGAATATGAAGAAAATGTAGAAGGAAGAGGAGAAAAGAAGAAGATAAGAATATCAGTTCAGTTCAGACAGATTTGCGAAGACGTCGCTTCGCCCGGGCTATATGCACGAGGCGGCCCGGCCGATAAGAATATGAAGAAGATGTAGAAGGAAAAGAAGAAGTAGCTGTAGAAGAAGATGAAGGAAAAGAAGAAGGAGAAGAAGAAGGAGAAAGAAAAAGAGGGACAGGAAGATTATAAAGGACAAAGGAAACAGACGAGGAAGAGGAGAAATTAGGGGAGAAAGAAGAAAAACTTCCTCCCCTTCACTATTTTCTTAATTTCCTTTCCTAATTCTCCTTTCTCATATTCCCTCCATCCTCTCTCCTTCTCTTACATTGCTTTCCTCCTTCCTACTCCTCCCCTCTCTTCCTTTCTCCTCCTTCTCTAATTCCTTCTCCTCATTTACACAGCCCTTCCTTCACACTTTTCTCTTCCCTTCCTCCTTTTTCACAGCTTCCCTTCTCTCTCCCCTTTTTTTTCTCTCTCCTCTCTTTTACTTCCTTTTCTTCTTTTCCCTCTCTTGCCGCACCCCTCCTCTCTCTCCCTCATACACTTTTCTTTCTTCTTTATCGGTTTCTGTTCTCTATTCTTTCCCTCCCTCAGTCTTTTCTTCTACCACACCCTTCTTCCTTCTATCTTTCCATATCTTCCTCTCTTCTTCTACCTCACTTCATCTCTTTCTTTCCCCCCTTCCTCCTTCTCAATATCCTTCCCTTCTTCTCTCCCTGCCTCCCTTCCTCCTTCTTTCCTTTCCTCCCTTCCTCCCTCTTTGTTTCCTGTCCTTCCTCTCTTCCTCTACCTAACCCCGTCTCGTTCCTTCTCCTCCATCTCTCCTTTCCTTCCCTCTTCCTATTTCCTTCCTACTTTCTTCCCTGCTCCTTCTCTTCCACTTCCTCCTTCTTCCTTCCCTTCATCAAACTCGCCGCTTCTCCTTCTTGCTCTCCTGCCCTTCTTCCTTCTTCCTCCATTTTTACTCCCTCCTTCCTCCTTCTCCCTCTCCTTACTCCCCTCCCTCTTATTTTTCCTCCTCCTTCCTCCTTCCCTTCCCCTACCCTTCCTCCTTTTCCCTTTCCCTCCCTCTCCCTTCTTCTCTTCTCCCCCCTCCCCCCCCTCCCCCGCCCCGCGAAGTCCCGAAGTCTCAAGATAACAAATGAAGTCTCGAAAGTGGCACAAGACAAGCCTCGAGGAGTACTTCTTGCCCTCGAGGAGTACTTCTTGCCCTCGAGGAGTACCTGAGAGGCGGCGAAGTCATGATTGGACTTTTTTTTGCGGAGGAAATGCAAGAAAGTCTTAATTATGGTTCAGACTTCTTGTTTACCTTTGTTCTGATTTAGTTCACTAGAGAGATATGTTTAAGGGTGTGTGTGTACACTATGTGTGTATATGTATACATACACATATACACATACACACACATATATGTATATAGATAAGCACACACAGACATATATGTATGTATGTATGTATGCATGTATCTATCTATATCTATCTATCTATCTATTCATCTCTCTCTTTATCTATCTATCTCTCGATCTATCTATCTATCTATCTATGGGCATACATACTTATATATATATATATTTATCTATCTATCTATCTGTCTATATATATATATGTATATATATATATATATATATATATATATATATATATATATATATATTTATCTACATATCTATCTATCTATCTATCTCTCGATCTATCTATCTATCTATTTACCTATGTGCATACATACTTATATATATATATATATATATATATATATATATATATATATATATATATATATATATATATATATATATATATATATATATATATATATATATTTATCTATCTATCTATCTATCTATCTATCTATCTATCTATCTATCTATCTATCTATCTATCTATATATATATATATATATATATATATATATATATATATATATATATCATAATAAATATTTCTACTGGGCAGCCATGGCAAACTCAGCTGCAATGTGTTTGTCTTTCAAATATCGGATCTTTAATATGTAAGTAAATGTGTGCATGTATTTGTCTTGAATATGCAAAATATGTGAATGTTATATGTCTATGTTTGAATACCTGAAATATGTATATGTTCTTAACGTTTCAACTGAATGTTTGATTATGTGAATGTTCTGTGTATTTGTCTGAATATGTGCATGTAATAGGCATTTGTTTGAATATGTGCGTATGTATAGAGGCGTGTGTACAAGAGCACGCACACGTAATTATAAATTATCCACCCTAATCAAAAGATACTCCAACCGAATCCAACCCAAAAGGAGGAAGACGAATGCAACATCCATCTGGGAGACAACGCTGCCATGCATTTGAAATCTGCAAAATCCTTAATTATCTCCCCCGTCCTAATCTGTGCGCGCCGGAGGGCAGTCTCCCTTCACACTCGAAATGCATTTAATGAGGATTTGATAAGGATTTCATACAGATTCCGACGTCAGCGGAATCGTCTGTGATGAGGCAAAGGCTGGGGGATTTTCTGAGGTTTGCGCACGTAATTGCAGTCCTGTTTAATTTCATTGGTGTTAAACACGCGCGCACGCACAGACATACACACGCACACGCACATACACACACATACACACACACACACACACACACACACACACATACACACGCATGCGTATACACACATAGAAAAAGATGGATAGATCGGTAGATATGTCTGTATGTATGTATGTATATACGTATACACGTATATCTCATCTTTCAATAAACTGACTTTATATGCATTTTTTTTTTTTTAAGCTATGCGTGTGCGTATTTCTATTTCCGTATGCGTATGTGTGTGAGTGTTCACGTATGTACATATATGTATCTGTACATGTACATCTAAATGAGTGTGTGTGTGTACATAGAAAGGGAGCTAGCTACAGGTTGCCAAAGTCCCTCTATTCATCTTGAGAAAGTCTGTCCCCACATTTCAACTTCGCATTTTAATGAAAAGGAGATTCACTTAATGATCAAGATAATGACATCATTTCTCTCCGTCATAACCGAGTTAATTTTTTTTTCTTTTTTTTTTTTTTTTTTTAGTAGAGGGAGATGAATAGACTGAGAACGAAGAGTACGATAGATGGTTAAGGAAGGATTTGTGATGATAACTGATTCAATTGATATTAACGATAGTTGATAAGGATATTAAGGTGTTAGTGATTATAGTAATAGTTAGGATAGTAGTGTTGATAATAACGATAATCGTG
>BOPN01002221.1:67500-72500 GCA_017312705.2 Penaeus japonicus
TGAAAAATAATGATGATAATTATGATAATCATAATAATTGCAATAGCAATAACGATAATGATAATAATCATGATAATGATGATAATAACAATTGTAATGTCAATGATGATAATGATAATAACGGTATTGATAATAACAATAATGACAATAATAACGATAATTGTAATAATAATGATGATAATAATAGCTGATATTAGATAAACGAGAAGAGGGAAAACGATAAAGAGAATGGAAAGGAGGGAGAAGAAGACAAGAAAAATGAAAGAGAAAAGAGAAAAAGAAAAAGAAGCAAAAGAAAGAGTGGCGAAGCTCGAGAATGGAAGAGAAGTGAAGAGAAAATGCGTAAGGAAGAAAGAAGGAGCAGGAGAAGAAAAAGCAATAAAGTGGGTGTTGAGGAGGGTTATGGGGGAATGAAACAAGATCATAAAACAAGTACAAAATAAGACAACAACAAGAAAAAAGACGGATAATACTCAAATACAAAATTGAAGAATATAAAAAAAACGTAGATATGATATATGTGCAACAAAATAGTACTAATAATATTAATGATAGTCATGATGATACTGATAACAATTATAATAAAGATAATAATAACAATTATAACGATGATGATAACGATAATAAGGGTAATGATAATGATGATAAGACCACTGATCAACAGATTAGGTCATTTTCTGTATGCTTTTACGATGCTGAACGTCATCTGTCCTTATTTTTGGAAATTTCCGTTAAAACTGTGGATAAGGATAATTCATATGGGTACCAGTAACTGTGCAAGAGAGTTGCAAAACCGAGTACACCGTAGCAGGAGGGGGACATATTTGCCGGACCACAAATTAGGGAAGTATCAGCAGATCTTGAATTACTGCGCTTGAGCTCAATGGATGGTTAGCTTTTAAGTGGTTATTTGCAGGCTTTCCAGGCAACAAGTCTCCTGTATAGAGAGATGGTGTTAAAGACTAGAAACGGAGTGTCAGTGAAAATCCATTTCATTCACATTTAAACTTTCTCGCAGGAAATCCAGGAGAAGTAAGTGACAAGCAAAGTGAACGATTTCAGCATAGAAAGCATAGAAATTCGATATCAAGGGTCTGGGAATGGGAGAACGATGGGGGGGGGGGGGGGTGTTGTTGGATGCTGTATCTTGACGTTCCTGAGAAAAAGAAAATCAAGCTTAAGTCCAAAGCACAACGGTTATGAATACGTTATGTGAGCTATTGATTACAGCTATTTTTGTTGTTTCATTATATTGCATTCATCGCTATATGTCTGTATAGATTTTTAGAGAATGTGAACATATTCTGTCTGAGAGTAAGAGTATTGGAATATAATAGGCTGATCAACAAATTTCAATTTTATCGCACTTAAACTGTCATCATATCTGCTACAAAGACACAATAGAATGGTATAATCTATTAGTAGTGGCGACCAAATTGGATTTTTAACTACATATGTTTGAAAATATAACGTCTAGTAACTAATTTGATTCAAGAGTCTCGTTTGTCATTGACATATGTTTAGAAAAGAAAAGTTTTGGTTCTGTTGACAACCTAAATGTCTAACCATTCATAAAAAGAGATACAATAACACTATTTTAGAGGACCTACATCAATGGTCCCAAACCTACCTTTTTATACTTAAAGTGAAAAAAATATCTTACGATTACCCAACTGGAAACAAGCTGAACTATAATTCATTCATAGTTTTTAAAAAGTGAGGATAGTGAGTACAAAACCGTCATTTCTTACTCAATTAAAGTAATGGCGGCCAATTTGATTTGTCTTTTATAAGAAAAAAAAAAATAATAATAAATAACTGGTGGTACTAGAGCAAAACCAATTACAGATTCGGATTCAACACAACAAAATCATTTAGAAAAATATCATTTTGGCTCGGTGAGAAAAGTTCAAATTTGTTGATCAGTGCAATAGGAATAATGATGATGGTGAAGATAATGATAATCTTAATAGCAACCAAGAATCATTCTCGTCAACACAATCCATAACACAAAAATATATTCTTTAACACAAACCAAAGAAAACAAAAACATTATATCCCGACATATCCACATATACACACGTGTGTGTGTGTGTGTGTGTGTGTGTGTGTGTGTGTCTACTTGCATATAAGTACATGATCAGATCAGTCAAATTAATTAATATCTTTTATATACATACATACATACANCCTCATAAAAACACACATACATACATATACATAGATATACATAGATATACATATATATATATATATATATATATATATATATATATATACATACATATATACATATATATATACATACCTATATGCATATTCATTGTGAGTTTTCAGAAATAACTATCCTGAGAAGTCCTATACGGGGATTCCAGTAACATATGAGATTACTGGTACATCGTGCGCATACACACAAATGTATAAATAGATAAGTTGTTGATAACGATATCCACAGACTGCTTCATCCTTAGTTATACTTCATTTCACGGACACCTTTTTGGAATGGTGCTGATAACGAAGGCCGCAGGTCAGCCCACATCCTGCAGAGGTCAGCCACACGTGGAGCCGGCAAAGGTGCACGCCCTCACGTGCCTGTTTACACGGCTCCCAGCCACGCCGCGTCTGCAACAACGGCTTCCCCTCATTGATAACTCCTTATCATCGGTAATCAACTGGCAAGTATCTTGATGATTAATCCACGGCACACTTCACAGGTTTGTGGAAGAGGGGAGAGGGTTTAAGGGTGGGGGTGGGGGTGTAGCTTGGGTGGGGGTGGGGAGGGGAATGGGGACTTGGGGCTGGGGGGGAGGGGATGAAACAAGCTTCCTTCTGTTCGCCTGCGGTTGTTGAGAGCCGCTAGCACCCCCCCCCCCCCCCGTCCCCCTCCGTCTCCGGAGAGGAGAGGAAGAAGGAGAAAGAGAGAGAGGTGTGAAACGGATACAAAATTGGGTGGTAAAGATAATTTTCTCGTTATTTTCAATGGCCGCGAGACGCGTCGCTTTTCCTGTTTCTCTGAGTGGGATGCGGGACACACCTGCGACTCTGAGGACTTGGTCGTTCGGTCGTTTCGAAGATTATCGATGTCGTTTTCGTTAGTTTCTGAATCAAAAACGTCTGTGATGATTATTTTTTTCTTTTCAAGATGGCGGAATGGAGCGCCTGCCGCCGGGGAAACAAAAGAGGGTTGGATTGCCCAATAACTTCTCTCCTTAGCATTGAGGTCTGTCTCGGAGAGGCTTGAGGAGCACTTGATCCGATGGCTTCGCTCGTCAGCACAAACACGTCCGGTCAGGAGGTTACGCTGAACAAACTTTACTGATAAGAAATAGATTATAAATCACGGCGCTCAAGAGCATTCAAAACACGAACACGTTTGCCTCGGGCTACCGGTGTTCTGGCCGTGACGTCATTACCCGCCCGACATAATCAGCCAATCAGGGTGTGGGAAAGTCGTGACGTCATTCAAGCTTCTGAAGGAACAATGCTTCACAAGAGCAGGTAAAACGGACCGACAGAGGAGTCAAAGACGGTTCTTTTTCCCTCGAGTGATGCATCTAGGTTTGCCCTCCAGCCAACTTCCCGAGGCAGTATAAGCCGGAAAAATATGAATGAATCTATGATGATTCCCGCGATAAGCAATCGAAAGCTTAGTCTCCGCGCGGAAGCGAAAATCAGTGTATCTCGAGGACGTTCTCGAAACAAAATGGCTGCTGAGGTTAAATCGTCCGGGTTATCTGCTCCTCTTCCTCCTCTCTCCATTTTCTCTCCCTTGCCTCTCCTCTTCTCCCTCCTCTGGTATTTTATCTCCCCTCCCGCGGCGCCGTCTTATCCTGCTGTTTCTAAATACTGAATTATGACGGAAAATAAGTGGTGTTTGTTTAATGATTCCCTGAAATGTATGGGACAGGTCACACGTGTGCTTGTCTATGTATGATTCTCAGTGTGTGTGTGTGTGTGTGTGTGTGTGTGTGTGTGTGTGTGTGTGCATATATTTTATGCGTGTTTGTGTCTGTGTGCGTGCATATGAGTGTATATAAGTGCATTCATAATACGCATGTTTTGCATGTGTTTTTATGCGCCTTGATGTGTATGCGAATGTATGTGTGCATGTGCGTATGTGTGTGTACTTATGCATGTCAGCTCGGATACCCATCTGACATAACATGAATCACTGAAGCACTAAAGTTTATTATGGTTTTCAAGAAATGAGAATCCACAGCTGGGGAACTAATTAAGAAATGTTTTCCCCCCCTCGGCCGACGGGGCATTGGTTATCACTGCCGCCCCCCGACGGCCGACTCGGGAGGTAAAAATGCCAGACATGTGGGGGTTTTCTTCTTTCTTTTTGACGCTGACCTCAGTCTGGAATGAGTTTCTGCTGCTGGGTTTTGTTGGAAGTCACAAGGTACAAGGTACTCATCGGTATACATGCATACATACACGCATATATATAGTATATTTATGTGTATATATAGTTTATATATATAGTTTATATATATATATATACATGTCATGGAACTCATCACGAGAGCCTATTTCATGAACGCTACTACTGTGCTTGGTGTTTATTCATCAATAATATCAATAACAATGATAATTACAACGGTACAATTATCACTGGCGATAGGAAAGGTACGACTCAATATTAGGATTTTTCCCGTGGATCAAGTTCCTGTGTTGACTTTGTGTTAATTAGCAATTATATCAATTTCAATGATGTAATTATTGCAGAAAATTTATGATGACGTGGTGATGATAACGATAATTGAATCAATGGTACTGCTCGTACTTCTACCGATAATGGTGATAACAAGAATCATAGTGGTGATATTGTCAAGATAATAGCAATAGAAATCAAAATAATTAATAGTTTATGATCATGTAAATAGTAATTGTAATATCATTAGTCAGAATTCAAATAATGGAAATGATTAAAGTAATTAAAGCAATGGAAATGATCGATGTAAATGTAGGTGATGATTATGATTACTATTATAATG
>BOPN01002221.1:105000-110000 GCA_017312705.2 Penaeus japonicus
TCGCATAAACACACATGGTCGCATTTGAGGCCAGATTTTAAAAGTTCAAAAGTTTGCGTTGAAAGATATTTCCGTTTTTTTTTTGTGTGTGTTTTTTTGCATGTCTATTCTTGCTCCCTCTTTTATTGTGGATTTTGGATTTTTAGACTCGAATATCGTTAAAAGAAATAAAAAAGAAGAAAGAAAAGAGCGAGAGAGAGAGAGAAAGGAAAACACATAACGCGAGACAGTCAACATTCATTGCAATAACAAAAACAAAAAGAGGAAAAAAAAGCTAGACATTTGGAAATCGAAAGAAAATACTCACTCTGAACGAAAATTAAAAGGAAAACGGAATAAAGAAAAAAAAAGGAAGAGAAAATAAAAGGACAACTTCCCCAAAAGACATGTTCAAACAATGTTGCAGACAATGCAAAGGAAAGAGTGAGCAGCGGGTAGGAAAAATGCAGGCTCACTTTCATTTCTTGAAGGAGGTCAGATAGACAGAAGGTACAGGAGGCGAATCAAAGAGAGAGAGGGGGAAGGAGGGAGGGAGAGAGAGACTGAACATGAGAGAGTAATAGAGAGGTAGGGAGGGAGGGAGAGAGCGAGAGAAAGAGAGAGGAAGGGAGGAAGAGTTTTAAGATGAGAGAGAGAGGGAGGGAAAAGGGGATGATGAGAGAGAGAGAGGAGAGGAGTGTAGGTGAGAGACGAAATAATAGAGAAAAAAGAAAGAAAGGGAGAAAACGCGAATCAACAAATGTAGAAGTAAAAAGTAAAATATTTCACACAATGCAATTAAGAAAATATAAATACACGGTGATGGACAAATGGACAGAGGGAAAGGGAGAGAGACGCAAGGCAAAAGGAAGAAAATCAAAAATAAAAGTAAACAAGCATATATTTTGATGAAACTTTTCTGATACTTCGTTCTTATTCTTCTTTTTCATTTCATCTTTGTATACGTGTTGCTATGTTTGTAATTTTGTTTGCGTTTGTGAAAGATGATAATGAAACGAGACATGTTAATCAGAAGAACAGTAGATTAAATCTGATATGATTCGAAAAGAGGAAAATAAAAATGATTTTGTAAAATGTTAACCCAACTGCAATACGTGGTTCACCATAGCTCGTCTATCCGATGCCCCCCCCCCCCACCCCCTCGCTTAAAACTCACTGATAGTTAGAATGGATTTCGGAATGCACCCCCACCCCCCTTCCCTTCGTTTGGCAAAATCCCTTCCCTCTCCCTTCTTCCCTCCCTCCCTTCCTCCCTCCTTCTCTTCCTTCCTCTCTTCCTACCTTTTCATGGAGTACCTGAACGGAGTGAAAGACAGTTTTTAGAACATTCTCATTGTATAAGGGCCATTCATCCCCCCCCCCTCCCCTAGCATACATTTTGCACATTTCTGAAAATGTCGATGATTTTTCTATCACCTGAACAAATGCAGATTTATGGTCTCAGGAGTCCTAGAGGTTTATCAAAATCATTTCTCTTTTTTTTATCTTCATTTTTTTTTTTTTTTCGGTATTCAAAATTATGTATATTTTTGGATCGATAAATAAATCAATTTGTTTGGCATGTATATATATATATATATATATATATATATATATATATATATATATATATATATATATATATATATATGTATATATATATATATATATATATATATATATATATATATATATAGAGAGAGAGAGAGATATATACAGAGAGAGAGAGAGAGAGAGAGAGAGAGAGAGAGAGAGAGAGAGAGAGAAGGAAAGAGAGAGAGATGGATAGATTCATATACATATATATATATATATATATATATATATATATATATATATATATATATATATGTGTGTGTGTGTGTGTGTGTGTGTGTGTGTGTGTGTGCATACATATATATATATATATATATATATATATATATATATATATATATATATATATATATATATATATACATATATATACATATATACATATATGTATATATATATATATATATATATATATATATATATATATATATATATATATATATATATATATATATATGTATATATGTATATGAATAAATAGATAAATAAATTAATATATATATATATATATATATATATATATATATATATATATATATATATGCATATATATATATATATATATATATATATATATATATAGATAGATATAGATATAGATATGCATGCATGCATGTATATGCATATACATATACATATACATATACATATACATATATAGTTTCAGATAAATATTTGTTTTTTCTTTTCTTTTTTGTGTTTCATTAGAAAATCAAAGCCAAAGTTCAGCTATATGAATAGGATGAATATCCAAACGGCAAAATGACGGAAGAATGAAAACTAATATATTTTTCATATGCTTATTATCATCATTATCAATGTTATTATCATTATCATGATTCCGGCATTTACTATTTTGCATCTTCGCCATTCTAATTGTCAGCATAATGGTTGTCGGTATTTTGACTTTTGTCCGCGAGCCAGTAAAATGATTTTGAGAAAGGGAATTGTAATGTATTGCAAACATATTTGAGGTAAAATAAAGGATCCAATAGAAAATGTATATATTGTTTACTCCTATTGCTATAACTAGCGTCTTTAAATTGTGTGGATGTATATGGGTACTAAAGGAATTACATACCAATACTTAAAGGACATTAAATAGTAACACATTTCCCCAAAATTCGTCTGTCACGAAATTTTAAAAAATCTGACTGATTTTTGCACTCCCACTTCAGAAGATAACCCACCTAGGACATAGGCGTCTATTGTCTTCCTTTTATAATCAAACCTACTTTTGACTATAATGAAAACAAGCAGTGATATCGTGAATTCCAAACTAAACACAGATCTGGAAAACCAACATTGTTTTTTTTTTTTTTTTTTCGAACGAGTCGTTACCAATAGCGTGCATTTCATTTTGTTATTGCTTGCATGACAGTATCTTTTACAAGCAGATTTTGTTTCACACTGATATAGATGGAACAGTCAAAGTCAAGGGTGGCCCCATGTCCAAGTCGATATAGAGGAATATGAGCGTAGAGGAACATGTGTACTAATTGGTGATGGTCATTTCCGCTCCCCAGCTGGCCTTGATTCCAGCTGACGCAGTACTCACAGCTGAGTCTACCGGAATTGACGTGACCAAGCGCGAGACAGTGCCGTTGCAAAGAGGTCTGCTAATGGCCTACGGTATCTCCTTGCGGGCACAGTAGCTACTCTTGGTTGCCAGATGATATTTTTCATCGTTAGTAGAAGAAATCCTACAGAATTATACAATTAAACAAGAGCTCCTTATTCGTATAGACTAATTCCAGTTATATGACAAAATGACGGAACAAAGATTCTACTAGTGGATCAGTGATGTGCACAGACGTTCATAGGGACGGAGGTTCAGTTTACAAAAAGACACTTTCTTGTTCAAAAGGATAATTATCTTTCTCTGTGTCGGCGAAAGGAACACTTTTGTTATAAAGAAGAAAAAGAGGGTAAAGATTAAAGCAACCACGCAATCCCTCTCCATATTCACGTCTTTACAGTGAATCGAAATATCCACTAAAAAAATCACGATTGCACTTCATCTCGGCTTCCCCTTCCCGTCCCTCTCCTGTACTCCTCCCCTCATCCAACCTCCCCCTACCTCCAACCTCTCCCCACCTCCATCCCTCCCCACTTCCTCCACAAGCTCGGTCTCGATAACGCATAATATAACAATTTAAAGCAAGGATCATACCATTAGCGTAAGTCACGAGCTAAGACGTCGACCGTCGAACTAATCCACCGCTTCTAACGACCGACGAAAACTATCATTAAACTCAAGCTTTGTCTTTTGAACGACCCCTCCCCCCCTCCCCCCTCTTCCCGCTAGTTATTTAGAGCTATTGGCCAAATTTCGGGGAAGTTTATGATTCCGACACGAAGGCGAGGCGTTATCAAAATTGAATGAGTTTCAGTGGATTCTGATAATCATTACTTGAGGCGGGAATATGCTAGTTCTTGTGACGTCGATATGTATTGAAGATTCATAAGGGAAGAGTGACACTGTGGAATTGTCAGTCTGAAGTATTAGAATATGAATAAAAGAGTAGATAGAGATAAAAATAGGCCTGTTCTAGTGACAGTGTTGCAAGCTTGTGTCAGAAGAAAAAGGCAAACAAAGGCATTTTCATTATCATCTCGTAGTTACACATATAATCCCCACAGTCACAATTGTGTTGCAAGTTGGTATTAGAGAAAAAGAAAGACAAAAAAGCCCTTAAACCTATGTCTGAGCATTATAAATTTCAATATAATTATAGCCTTAAAAGAGAAAAACGGATGAAAAAATCTATTTTAGTCAATCTCAGGGTGACACATAGAATCAGCTGTGCTACAAGCTTATGTTATACAAAGAAGAATATTTGTTCTGGAATACACATTTTAAGATCAAAGAAAGGCCTATTTCTGTCCTATTTTAGCCTCGGGGTTACAGTTGTGGTACAAACTCGTTACTTTAGTGTTACTGCCTTTGTCAGTTTTATCTTTCTTACTACTGCTCGTTCCGCTTATAACATCACAGTAATGTCTTCGTGGAATATCATATAGAACAGAGAAGTAATGGATATTCACCCGTGTAGATTAAATCTGTTAAGAAGTGCTTTTTACATTCTCTTGAAATCGGAATTAGCTGTTTGTTCCTCTACCCCCTCTCTGTCTCTCTTTATTTCTCTTTTTCCTTTTCTCTCTCTCTCTCTCTCTCTCTCTCTCTCTCTCTCTCTCTCTCTCTCTCTCTCTCTCTCTCTCTCTCTCTCTCTCTCTCTCTCTCTCTCTCTCTCTCTCTCTCTCTCTCTCTCTCTCTCTCTCTCTCTCTTTAACTCGGCCGCTCGCTCGTCTCTGGCCATCAAGGTGTTAAAGGTACTCGGACTATTGCGTCGTCACCTCTGTGTATTGATTTTTTTTTATAAGACAAATTCAATCTTCGCCGGATTATTCAAGACAATATAAAA
>BOPN01002221.1:117500-120000 GCA_017312705.2 Penaeus japonicus
GAGAAAGAGGAGATACGAGAACGAAAGTGGAAGGGAATTTTAAGGAATTCTCTCTCTTCTCCTTCTCTTCCTCCTTCCGCCCCCTCATCCTCCTCTTCCTCTATATTGACCGAGGGGGAGTCGAAAAAAAATAAACATTGAAATTTTGTGAATGAAAATTGGAGGAAAATAAATAATCATCGGGCTCGAAGTTGTGTCATGTTTATGAATGATGTAAAAGGATTCTCGGATTTATGTTGCATTTGTATGTATTTGCGTGTTATGTGTGTGTGTGTGTGTGTGATTTCGTGTTAAATTATCTATCCATAACGTTAATCGACAGATGTAAATTCCAGAGAGAAAGACAATCATATATTAATGGCCAAGGAAATATGAGGGACATATTCTTCTTTTCCCTTTTTTTCTATCTATTTTTCTTATCTACTGATACCAACGGAGAAAGAAGCAATATCGCCGACCCCCTATCCCCTCCTCCCCACCCTCTATCCCCTCCCCTTCCTTTTCCCTCTACTCTCCTATCCCCATCTACCCTCCTTTGCCCCTTTCCTATCCTCCTCTACCCTTTTCCCTTTATCACTCCTACTCCCCTCCCTCCCTCCCTCCTCCACTCTCTCTCTCTCTCTCTCTTTTGCATGTATGTCTGTATCCCTTTCTGATATCCTTTTTATACCTTAAAATTTATTTCTGACCATATTTGTAAATGTCTCTGCAATTTGTTAGAAAAAAAAATCCGTTTTGGCGTACCGGAGACCACGCGTATGGCGAAAAAATCTCTTTTATTTCCTTAATTCTAAAGAACATTCCGACTACCTGCAAATGGACTCAAGTAAAATCTTTTTCCTCTCTTAAAATTGTGGTTAACAGAAACAGACAGAAATAGAGACACTCCTCAAAATCTAAAAAAAGGAGATCGAAACTGCTCTTGCGAAACGAACTGACAACCAGTCCAGAAATTAATTCACACCATTAATACTCTCAAAGACGGTATCGGCCGAGTGATCATGCTAACCGCCCGTGTTGATAAAGCAGGAATGCAACCAACGAAGATGACACACTTTCACTCTGCAATGGGCTAAACCCTCTCTTCTGGATGTCACGGTGAGCACACTCTTAGCACTACATTTTCTCCATGGACAGAAGTAGCTAAACTATACGGTTATGCGCTATTTTCATATAGCCGAGACATGATTTTGTGCCTTATATATTCAAAAATTATATATCGTTATTGAAATAATTTACAATCCGTAGGTTACACCTATGTCTATCTATTCACAAATAGACAGGTTTGCAGATTGTTGCAGATATATCTATATCTATTTATCTATCTATCTATCTATCTATCTACACACACCCTCCTCTTTCCCTCCCTCCCTCTCTCCCTTCCCCCCTTCCCTCATTCCTCCTCCCTCTCCCCTTCCCTCTTACCCATCTCTCTCACTCTGCGCGCGAACACACAGGTAGATCTCGACCATTAAGCCTGCGGGGATATCACGGAGATCTTCATTAGAGCAAGAAGCAGCTGACACAAGGCGTAAGAGGAAGAGGGGGGGAGGGGGGGAGGGGGTTGAGTAGGAGAGGGGCTGGAGGGAGGTGGGGACGAGGGGATGTGAGGAGGTGAGAGGAGGATAGTGGGGGATGAGTAGGAGAGAAGGTCAGAAGGAGGTGGGGACGAGGGGGGGAGAGGAATAGGTGGAAGAGGAGAGAAGGTGTGAAGAGGGGAAGAGGGGGTTAAAGGAGGAGAGAAGAGAAGGGGAGGAGGGGCGGAGGTGGAGAGAGGAGAGTAGCAGGAGGGGGGGGGGGGGTCCGCAGTGATATTTTTCTATCGCATTTTCTTCTTTGTAGGTTCCGGCAAACACACACACACTCACGTAGATCTATCTATCAGAAATATCTATCTATCTATTCATATATCAACCTAACTGTCTTTCTCTCTCTATATATATACATATATATAGATAGATGTATAGATGAAAAGATATGTGCTAGTGTATATGTATTCAAGTGTGTATATCTGTATATATGTATAGATAGATAGATAGATAGATAAACAGATATAGATACATATATATACAGATAGATAGATATGTATATACACATATGTATGTGTGTGTGTTTGCTTATGTGTAAGACTGTGTGTGTATATGTATGTATATATGTATATATACCTGTATGTACATATATATGTATATATATATATATATATATATATATATATATATATATATATACATACACACATATATAATTATATATGTGTGTGTATATATATATATATATATATATATATATATATATATATATATATATATATATATATATACATACACACACATATATAATTATATATGTGTGTATGTATATATATATATACATACACACATATATATTTATATATGTGTGTGTATATATATATATATATATATATATATATATATATATATATATATATATATATATATATACACACATATATAATATATATATATATATATATATATAT
>BOPN01002221.1:143230-154040 GCA_017312705.2 Penaeus japonicus
CTAGCCCAAGCTCCGCCAGCAGCGAAACAAAGGAAATGCTATAAATGCCGATTAAGAAGATGGATCAGATGATAAACCAACAGCAACAAATGGCCCAACAATTTAAATTCCAGGAATGAATGTTCACCTTCCTCTTGGAGCAATGACAGCCTAAACACACAGCTTCTTTGCATCCGATAGTGGACCTTGGAAATGGTCAAATGACAACTGATGGCTCCAGTAATTATTTGAAATGTATCGTTTGGAGTATTAGCAGTTTGCAGAAACGCAAGGCAACTCTCTCTCAATATCAAGAAATCAGAACTAGTGCTCGTTATGACAAACCTAATATGGCCAACTCCGCTGCAATAAGGCTTGGAATAGACATAAAGAGCTCCATACCATACAAAGTGATCGATGACAAATGTTGACACATGTGCTGAATATTCTCGATGTCAACGCTATCACCATTGCTAATGTTTAGAACCCACATGATAGTGAAAAGGTACCTAAACCTCCTGACAAAATGATACATAGTGATACTGTATTATTCTGTGGAGATGACCTTCCTCTCTCCATATTGCCACTAACTGTCAAGATGAGTTTTCCTATCTATCAATATCGATCACCTTAATGAAACACTTTTGACAAGTTGGCATTATTATTAATCAACTCCATCCCCAAAAGATGCCATGCATCCTCTAGTCAAACGTGCACATGCTAACAAAGATCCTAATATAATGCTCTTTAGGAAATTAATAACGATTTATAGTGAGTCATCTAAAACATTTAGGAAGCAACCCTAAGTGCTGAATGCCTGGGCAGAATCAATTGACTCCCATGGGTTATGTATGGAAGGACATCAGTTTGATTAAAGCCAATTCATATAATGCAACACCTCATTCTCATTCAAAAAATGTAGCTTCATCACTTCTCAATATATGGTGTGAGGACTCCTCTCTTGATAATCTTCCATAATGCAGGTACTCTTTCAAATTAAAACACAAAAATGAAATTGACTACTAGTGTCAACTGCTAATTGAGGCTGACATACCATTTGCAACTGACGGACTTCTTTCAGCATTTAAAATTATCAAATCCACTGTACCTGGGGATGATGGAATTACATATGACATTATCCGACTCCTTGCTAAGGTACAGATAAAGGGAAGAAATCCTCTTCTAGATCTCTTAAATTTAACCTAGACTACAGGCACTCTGCCTACCTCCTGGAAACAGGCAACTTTCATTCCCTTCTCCGACCCAGGATGCCCAGACGAATATTGACCAATTTTATTAACATCCTATCTCCCCAAAACCTGTGAAAGAATCCTTCTCACTCGTCTTCTACATCATTCATCCATCTATCTTTGGCTTCCAGAAAGGGAAAGGAACACAAATGTGTTTACCACAGTCTTCATACTTCATAGACTTTAAGGGTGCCTTCGACAGTGCCTTCCCAACAGCAGTGCTCGATGAACTAACTCTTTCGGTAAAAAAAAGAGTTAGGTACCCCACATAGGGGAATATTGTCCCCTTCACTATTTAACATACTTACGCACTCTATCTGTAAAGTGAACAATGTGTTAGGAGAGCTATGCAATACCATGTCATATGCTAATGACATCCTCATCCAGGAATTTGATAGTGAAGAATATAGTCTCGGGAGATTAAGCAAAAAGTATGCTTCTCTTGGCCTCATAATCAACCCTATTAAGACCAAACATATATACACACCTCGCCAGCTGCCTTACATACCTAGGTAAGGTAGACAGGTTATTACAAAGACTGCCTCCTGCAGGTATCTTATTGTTAAAGTGATTGCTCCATACCTCATATAAAAAGCGTTGTTTGGGACGTTTAAGACCATTATAGTATATAAGTAACAACAATGTTGGTGCTTCTCTCAGAGTCTTGAGGTTGATGTATATTTCCTTAGTTTGGTGCTTAACTATTCGAGTCCGGTTGCTAGTCTGTAGCCTCCAAATGCGCTCAAACTCCTTGAAGTTCTGCAGAACAGAGCTATGAGAATTATAATCGGTTCCTCAATGACTGCTAAAGTTCTGGTCATTGTACTGTACTGGCAAATGAGATCAGATCCAAAGTCTGGTTTGCTCGTCCTTGATATTCCAATCTAATGCGCTTAGAATGGAAAGACAAAACTTCCCAGATATCGTCAGCTTCAATGCGTGGAACATTGATGCCCTTAATATTTCGGAAACCAACCTATCTGCACCATGACATAGTATAAGTGCGTATTGAAAACTGTCAGGGAATAAATTCATGATTCTGACATCATAACTGAAGTCTCATTACCTGAAATATATAAAAGATCCACTTGTAATTACTCTGATGCCTCCACTGATCCTCATGGAGCAGCTGGGATTAGTATTCTAATCCCTAACATTTCCTTCAGAGAAAGTGTGCGAATTTCAGACTGGGTAACACAACTGATACTGAATCAGTAGCCATATTCCATGCTGTAAAGAAAGGGGCGTTACCTAGCTGTCTTTACTGACAGCCAGGGTGCAATCTATAGGCTCACTGGATTTAGCCCAGAAAACATGATATCTAGAAACATCCTACATCAAATTTGAAGACTTTCGGAGCAGGGTGTACAAGTGTCACTGCACTGGATATCCTCTCATATAGGAATATCATCATGTGACAAAGTTGACCAGTTAGCCAATTCGCACCTTCCAATGTAGAACTGTACTATGCAATACCATATCTAAAAAAAAAAGAGAAAAAGAAAAAAAAACTTTATCAGCTGCGTAAGTAAATATAAGATAGATATGGACTACAGAGAAGTTGAAAAAAAATGGACATGGCATTAACTGGCATTATGAAAGTATTGTCAGGACATCATACAAGGACAAAATCTATGAAATTTATAAAGGTCTGTTATGCTAAATAGACTACACATAGGCTATCATTATACAATACGTGCAAAATGCAGTTTTAGATGCAAAACTAGTCACATATTACCACTGTAAAATGTGCAAAAAAAAAAACTTTGTCTCACCCAGTACTCACTTTATCCTACGAAAACTGCATCCTATCGATTGAACAGCACTGTACAAAAATTATACTAATAATATTAATTTTATTATAGACACTAGTGTTGTCTTTGATATGATCAGTAATATAAAATTATTTTACCGACCAGATAATACATGTAAAGAGTATGAAGTAGCCCGTCAGGCTAACATATATGCTAGACTTTACTTAATAAAAGCTCAGCAAGGTTGGATAGGTTCTTTGACATCTTACCCTGCCTTTTTACAGGACATGTTCACTGCTCTGCAAGTAAACTTCCTCAAATCAAATCAAATAAATCTCTCTCTTTCTCTCTTCATAATTCCTCTTCTTCCGCCAACAGGAGTGAATATCCTTCTCCCACTCTCTCTAACTCCTCCTTCTGTCACGCCCACAGGAGTGAGCGCCTACCGGCACGAGGGGCGGCTCGAAAAGGCGTCTGGCACCGCCCTTCATCGCCGCCGTGACCTCACCATGATGACGACCAGGGGCGCCAATCCTCCCGAAGTGGCTCCTCAGCTGCGTCAAAACAACAGCGAGATCGTAGCACAGGTTGGCAGCACTGCGAATTTCAGATGCTATACGCAGACCGTTGGAGAGGAAATCGTGAGTACTTGTTGTTGCTGATATTGTTAGTGATATATATATAATATATATATATATATATATATATATATATATATATATATATATATATATATATATATATGTATATATATATATATATATATATATATATATATATATATATATATATATATGTATATATATATATATATATATATATGTATATATATATATATATATATATATATATATATATATTATATATATATAAATTGTCGTTGTCTTGAAAACTTGCAGTGTAACACGTAAGTTATTGTCTTGATCAATTTCTTATTGATCAAGTTTATATCCCTCCTTTCTATTCATCTTCCTCCTCCTCCTCCTTTCTCTCTTACTCCATCCTACCTCTGTCCTTCTCCTCCTTCCTCCTCGCCCTTTTCCTTGTTATCCTTCCTCCTCCCACCCACGCCGCCGCCGAAGCCTCCGTCTCTCCTCCTCTCCTCTCCCCCTCCCCACCCCCGGCGCCCTCTTCTTTCTCCTCATTATCCCTTCTATTCCCTCCTCAATGACAAAAATGACAATTTGGAACAGCTTTGTTACTTTTCACAAATCACATTTTACATTCTTTTGACAAAAGAGAATACCCCGTAGGTTATTTTCAGATCCGAGTAAAGTCTTTGATGAACAGATTTCATTATGACAAATATAGAAAAAGTCTGCTCGACATATACGTTAGTAGGTCACATCGTCCAGCTTTTATTCATCTACTTTTGTTGCATATACGTCGAAGTTTTGTTTGATTAACTCGGCAGCCTTCCGACTTGGCTACAATACGTAGAAATCGTCCTGGTAATCGTTCCCAGGAGATTATGCTTATATAAAATGCTAAGGCAATTGTATACCGTCCACTCCACGACAAGATTCAGTTTACTGTAGAGAAAGAGGGATGTCAGAAGCTATCCTTTCTCGATACTGTGATCCAGCGGGGAAATACAGACATACGTTTTTTCGGTGTACAGAAAACCAACAAATAAATATGATTTTATCTACTATTACTCCGACCACAGCAATAAAATTAAATCGAGTATCGTTATAGGGTTCTTCCTCAGGGCTTTGAGGATTTTCAGTCCTCAAGTCCTAGACGATAAAATAAAGTACAACATTAAACCCTTAAGTACTAGCAAAAGTACCCCAGGAGATTCTTTCTGAAACTTGGAAAGAAGGCAAGAGTTCATTATAACGAGGTCAGAAATCGAACCCTTCTCCCCTTCTAAGTTCTTAGAGCTACCTCAGTGCAGCATCTCCAAGGCGGCTTGTAAAGATTTCGGAAGCACCGTCAAGATCGCCAGATTGGTACAAAAATAGGTGACCTAGTACGAGACAGAAAGCCGTCCTCTAAGAATCCTGTCAGCGCCTTATACCCATAACATGCAGCGGATGCGAAATGGGTACTATGGTGAAACAGGACCTGGTTTCAGCACCATGATCAGCGAACATCGACGACGTCCATCCGGATTGGAAGCAAGCCAAAGTGATCCATGAAGGATTAAATAAATTAAAACGGAAAATGCTGGAAGCTGCATACATCGCGACGTAGAACATGAACACCGTGTCAGGCCGCTTCAAATTATCCAAGGTCTATTAAACATATTACGAGCGAGAGGTCACGGGAACCAGCTGATTTATCAGCTCTTTGCTAATACATATGTTCTTACAAGCTTGTTGTAGTATGTAGTTCTGATGACGGAGTAATCCGAAATGCGTAAATTACACCTCTTGCGTTTTGGAAATTATTCAGTCTCATTTATACTTTTTTTCTACATAAAGTGCTTGATACTGTGGATCGCAATATTTTGTTAACAAATCTTAGACACTATGAAATCAGAGGAATCCCACTTGAATAGTTCAAGTCATATCTCACAAACAGATTCCAGTATGTATATCACAACAAAAATCACGAATGGCGTTGCACAGGGATTTGTTCTGTGTCCGTATCTATTTCTCATATCCATAAATGACTATTTCTCATATCCATAATTGCGACAGTCTTCTTAATATCACACTTTTTGTAGATGGCAGTAACCTCTTATTCCTGATGGACATTACAAACGGTGAACGAAATGGCGTAGGAAAAGGGATTAAGCACTGAACGTAGTAAAAACTCATTGTGATTTGTAGAAACAGGCAACCTAGCGTATAACTATACTTTACTTCAGCAATGGAAAACTCAATCAAGAAAAAAGAGACAAAGTTATTAAGCATCATGAAATGACAAACTCAACTGGAGCAGTCATAGCATTTGCCACTACTAGGATAAAGTGGAAATAGTATAGAATCTTAAACAAGACGGTAGTTCTCTCACAGTCAAAACCTGAACATGCATACCTTATATTTTATGTTATATATAAGATATAAAATATTGTCATATTGTATAGGGAGGGGGGACTCATGATATATGCTGTAACCGCTGTGTTACACAACAGAAACTGATATGAATCATGTTTAAGAAGAATGACCATACAGACGCTTCATTTATACAACACAAAATGTTTAAAGAAAATGGTAAATGCGTATTGTAAAGCTTCGTTTGTATACAAATCAATAAGCGGAAACAATAACCTATTTGATTTCCGTTCGAATAGTCAATACCTGATGAAAAATCAGAATCTACTGCAACTTCCTCAAGTGCAAACTTCACAGTCACAAACATCCATCTTGTATCAAAGCGTTAAAGATTAGAATGAAAGAGACATATGAGGCAATCCAACTCTTTTAAGAGATCGTTGCAGAGTTTCTTTTTGTCTAATTATAATGATATCAATTGAAGAACAGAAGATGTAAGTGTAGTCTTTGTGCCCAGGGAATGCTGCTTTAGCATTAAGCTTAATCTACCCCCCCTCCCCCCTTTTCTGACATATTAATGGTGCATCAAATTTTGTTTGTTTGGTTGAATTCACAAATATTGGTATATTAATTGTAATATAATATTCTTTATGTTTTAGTGAAAATGTATTTACGTCTTGCATTGCACTGCTTGTAGACCTGCAAAATATTATTACAAATGATATTCATTACTTATAGATATTTGAGTTAAATTCTAATCCTTTCGTATATATGACGTTAAGTATGAGGGTCGTCAGGTGGTTTTTAAGAGAACAGTTACACGTGTTATCTGCATATTGGATTTTTTTTTCTGGCCAAATAAATTATTTGAATCTGAATCTGAACCTACTTCCTCTTACCCCCTACCCCTCTTCCCCCTCCTTCCTATTCCGCTTCCTCCTCCTCCTCCTTCCTCCTCCTCCTTCTCCTACTCCCTCTTACCCCCTCTTACTCTTACTCCCTCTTCCTCCTTCTCCTTCTCCCTCTTCCCCCCTCCTCCTTCCTCCTCATCCCTCCTTCTCCTCCTGACTCTTCCCCCCTCCTCCCTCCTCCTCCTCCTTCTCTTCCCTCCTCCCTCCTCCCTCCTCCCTCCTCCACCTCCTCCTCCTCCTCCTCCACTTCTTCCATCTCCCTCCTACTTCTCCATCTCTATGTTTCCATCCCTCTCACTCCTTCTTGCTCCACTCCCATCAAGCCGCAGCACATGTCATTAGGCGATTAAAGCAAACGAGGTGTCAAGCAAGATTTAAGAGCACGGCGTAGACGCACGCACGCACTTGTACATGCACCGGGAGCTAATCATGCGCACACAGGCATACATAGGCATACTCAGGCATAGTGAGTCGATAATGTTAACACAGACACGCGTACATGTAGACACAATAACAGGGAGTTGATGATGTGTACACAGACATTCGTACATGTGCACACAGATATGCACAGCATAGGGAGTCAAGCATGTGCAAGCAGACACGTAAAGGTAGACGAAAATATGCACACGCACATGAATAATCAGAAAAGTGAACATAGATGCACATCACACACGTACACACGCATGCATACAAATAGACAAACATGTACACATAGACACACACGCACCTGCACGTAATCTCAAACGCACACGAACCCCGATTCGCTTAAACATACTCATTAATGGAGTGATCTTAATTATTATGTTTTAATTGCGTCAGCGATGAGGAATCTCATGATTATTAAGGCAATTACGATGGGGATAATGAGACCTTTGATGATGGGGAAGTGATGATGATGATAGTGAAGAGGATGTTAATGGTGATATATATATATATATATATATATATATATATATATATATATATATATATATATTCATATATATACACACACACACACACACACACACACACACACACACACATATATATGTATATATATATATATATATATATATATGTGTGTGTGTGTGTGTGTGTGTGTGTGTGTGTGTGTGTATCTATCTATCTATCTATCTCTCTCTCTCTCTCTCTCTCTCTCTATATATATATATATATATATATATATATATATATATATATATCATAACTATACATGAATAATGAACCACATACCCAGTTCCATAGTCATTCAGTCCCCCTTTTAGTAACCATTATACACACACTAACGCTCATAAATAAGAAAATACTATAAACTAAATAAAATCATCGGTATTTCTATATTAAAAAAAATAAAAAAATAAAAAGTTTGTGTTAAGTCTCGTCTTAAACCATAACCACGAAAGGTAATCATTTACCCCCCGATTCGCTTGACTATATATATGTGTGTGTGTGTGTGAGTGTATGTGTGTATGTTGTACATATGTGTGTGGGGGCGAATCTTAGTGTGTTGAAACTAATAACCAACAGAATAGGAATGTGATGCCAGACACAGGTTTATACAAATCAGGTTTATTCCATAATGCAGATAGCGTACGTTATGGTACACGAAAAGTAATAAACACTACAGCACAGTAATAAAACACTATTATAATCCATATGTATCATCCTAAGCAAGGAGACCTGAAATGCAGTTACAGAGAAGTGTCTGATGCATGACACGTGCATGGATGATTGGCAGTGCCGAAAGAGGGGGTAGGAGGTAAAGAGTGTTTAGATGTTGGGTGTTTATAGGAATACTAAAATATTTGTCAATTTTAGACAAAACTGAAGTCATTATGATTAACTTAATATGCTTGTTCCCTTTTGCGTCACATCGACAGGTGATTTGGCATGTAGGTAGATGGCGGCGCAGAATGGGTCGAGGAAGTTATAAATTGGCTACTAACCTCTGCATTAGAATTTAGCTCAAATATCTATAAGTAATGAATATCATTTGTAATATTTTGCAGGTCTACAAGCAGTGCAATGCGGAACGTAAATACATTTGCACTAAAACATAAAGAATATTATATTACAATTAATTTACCAATATTTGTGGATTCAACCAAATAACCAAAAGACACATGGACTTCGTTGCAACACTTACAATGCAAGAATTGGTTGCTGGAATAAACACGAAAAGGAAAGTTACCTAACAGATGCAGGGGAGGTGGAAATATAGTGTAATACGAGGTCGAGATGATGCATGCCACATGTGACTGGCTGTAGTAGGTCTGAAACAGAAAGAGGAAGTATGCTACATATTCAGACAAGATATGGGTATACCGAGTCTAAATTTCAGAGAGCGCACATGATGATCTGATCTGTGATGAAGGGCCTGGAATAAGAAGGGAAGCTATTGTCCAGTATGAGAAGAGTCGAATCACAAAACAAAATAAATGCATGGAGAAGTAAAAAGAATTAGACTCGTTATTAACAGTCAAAAAGTACATATATTAGTACTTACTGATGTGACCATGATATGGTCGTTACGAGGCAAATTCTCCAAGGGAGATGTGGCTGTTTGGACAAAATATGTTACCGTGCTGGCGGTATTTCTTCTTGTGCCCGTGCAATAAGTCATTTTTCTACTGGGAGCAAGACTCGTGGCTCTATTAGCATAAAACCGGTGTTGTACCGGGCGAAGAGTTACTGTGCTGGCGGCATTCCGTAGAGGACCGTATAATAGGTCTGTAAAACAGATGTCTTCTCATGAGACCATCGTAGCTTTGAAAGCTGAAAATCGGGGCAGGTCCGGACCAATGATGAAATAAGTGGTCGGTCTTGCGGTCGCTGTGAGGAATCAAAAAAAAAAATAGATCTCACCCTCGCAAAGGTGGACCGAGACTAGATAAATGTGATGAAAAAAACAAATTTTGTCCTCAGACGGTTAATTTTCTTTAACAGAGGAAATGCCGATCAGCCAAAATTGGTTTAGTAAGGGATGAAAGGGGCTGAAAATTGAAACGAAATCCAAAAAGCATAATCATTGAGCGTCCACTTAGTCGTCAACATAACAATCAACCATGTAGGTGACTAGGAGGGACGGATTAGTGGAAAGACAGTTCATGTGAGAAAGATTTTGTAAATAATTATCCATTTTATATTTTGAAAACACTAAGGGCAATAAAATAAAACATAGCCACAGTATTCAATGAGCTTGTGAACAAATGCGAGATGAGTTAATGCAAAAGTGCGAAAGGTGATGTGGCTACTGTGAGTAATGAGTTATGTATTTTTATTTTTTGAGGGTCACCTTGGAGATAACTATGTGTTAAGTATCTATATATGTATATAAATATATATATATATATATATATATATATATATATATATATATATATATATATATGTATGTATATATATGTATATATACATATATATATATATATATATATATATATATATATATATATATATATATATATATATATATAGATATACATATATACATATATATATATATATACACACACACACACACACACACACACACACACACACACATACATACATACATACATACATATATAAATATATATATATATATATGGAAGATAAACCCACTGTACACAAAACATATTCATTTGAAGATGAGGAGAAAGGAGAGAAGCAGGTACATAAGCGGGGAAAAGGTAAAGCAACACAATACAAACAGGGCAGGTGAGGACAGTTAAGCGGAAACGAAGGCAGGAGCGGGCAGGTGACCAACATCCAGGCAGGTCAGTTCAGGTGACTTGACCTGGCCTGCCTTGATGAAATAAAATCCAGCTAGATTTCGAAATTATAATTCTGTGTATAGTGGGTTTATCTGCCATTCAATCAACACGGAAGAGTGTTTTGCCAGTCATGTATATGTGTGTGTGTGTGTGTGCTTTATATATAGGTGCAGCAATAAAAACAAGAATGAGTTCATAATGATTTATACAATAGCCACGCCCATCCTTATT
>BOPN01002221.1:162858-165358 GCA_017312705.2 Penaeus japonicus
GAAAGTAAGGCATCACAGGTACTAAACCTTTTATGAAAACCAATTTACGAATCTAGTATCAGTTAAAGATAACAGTAAAAAGAAAGACAAATCATTCAAAGCTCTTTGAAAATATCGGCGTTATAGAAATAAGGTGATACTCTGATAGTAATACAGAAGCAGTAACGACCTTTGGAGTGGGAGTGATGTTTCTCTTTTCCAACAATGAGGGAACTACCAGACTTCAGGAGTCGCCTAAGCACAACAATTAATTTAGGAACCAATTGATCACCTATCTTCTTAAAAAAAAAAAAAAAAAAAAAAAAAAAAAAGCCATCATGATCAGTGCCACAATATCAATCCAAATCCAACAAATATCTCATTAGCTCAATAGATTTTAATATTACTCATTGTAATAGGTTTCGGGAAGCATGTAGGGGGTATATAAAGTTTTTGATTAGTTTGCATATTTGCAAAAACTTCCACAAGGATGCTAGCTTTCTTGGTTGATTCATGATTTGCAATAGCACTGGCATCACGCTGAGGAGGTATGGCAGGTTCAATACCAAACAAAGACGATATCAATACAGACCAACACTTATGTGACTGACTAGAACCAAAAAGAACCTCTTGTAGATGTTTATCATTATCAGCCACTGTGGCAATGTCTCTAAGATTGGTATGATTTTGTCAATTTAGTTGATTATGATTACTGGACCAAAGTTGATATGTTCTCTGCTTCTTATTAGGAGCAATCATGCAATCAGCACTAACCCATGTCTTATTCTTCACTCGTAACTTGATGAATTTGAATGACACTCTTTTGTCAATTATATTTAAAAGACAAATATTCACACTTAAAGCAGAATCATCAGAAAGAAGTACATGGTAAATATTATCCCAGTTCCCACGCGACTCAAAACTATCCTGACAGAAAGTGGCAATATCTGGAGTTTTAAAATCAAGTGTTATTTGACAGTGAATTGCAATGTGGTCAGAAGTACCAGTTGGTACAAGAACAGATGCCTCAGTAACACCTGGAACGTCAGTTAAAAGTAAATCCAAACAGCCACCATCAACATGGGATACGTTATCTACCAGCTATTCACACTAAGACAAAAATTTAACATTTGTAAGTAGCCCTACCTTCTGCATCTGTTGGTCTTACAGGTTTAGACCACTCACGATGGCGTTCATCACCAATAAAAACAAAAAAATATTTAGCATCAGTTGACTGAATAGATGCCATTGCTGTAAGCAAACAATTATAAATACCATCATCTAATCCAGGGTTTCTATAAATACCGAAGATATAGAATTTTTTTAATTTGCTGGGAAGCTTCACTAACTGTACCTCATGACACTTACAAACAAAATCTGAAACCGGATGTTCATTAAAACCAGATCTGCGCAAGCAATGTCAACGTCATTATGATGCACTCTGCGTGCATGTTTCTGCTAATTGTTGTTCTGTCCTTGTGTCATGCAGCTGTCAAACCTCCCACACAAAGCCTACGTTTAGTGATAAAAAAAAACTATAAAGAAAAAAATATGTTTCCACTAAGATAAAATGCTGCCTTTTAAACACGCAGATCTAGTTTTGCAGATCTAATTTTACATTAAAAAACACAGATTTATCAAAAATAAAAGATTGATTAATAAAAATCTTGAAAAAAATGCATTAGATAAATATATAAAGGTTGTAAACTTATCAAAATACGTAGGTTAAATTATTCTTAAGGCCATAGTATCATCTGAAAACAGATATATAGATTCATCAAAAAACATCTATTCGCCAAAAAAACAGTCATAAAAACACATAGATCCATTCATACAAAGCACATAGATTCGTCTAAAAAGTATAGATTCATTAATAAAAACATATTAATTCAAAAACACGTAAGCATCTGGGTCCATGAAAATTACAGATTCACAAAAAAAAAAAAAATCATTAAAAAATAAAGTTAAAAAGTTGTGTTTGTATGTGTTCACGCATAGTTGTGTATATTATGTATGTGTGTGTTTGTGTGTGTGCTTGTGTGTGTATGTGTGCATATATGTGTGTGTGCGTGTATTTTGTGTGTTTACCTTTGCCACACAAATACTGGCACACATACTATTTTTCCATTGTTGTTGTCATTATCATTATCATCATTATTATTGTTATTCTAATTTTCTTCCTATCATTATAATTACTATCATCCTTATCATTGTCATTGTTATTATAATCATTATCATTATTATTGATATCATCATTACCATTATCGTTATTATCATCAGTATTTTTATCAGTATATGGACCATACTGATGATAATGCTGACCATTCTGATGATCACAATCCTTGTTATTGTTGATTTTATCTTTAATATCAAGACTAACGTTACCATTGATATTATCATCATTACTATCATCATCATTATTACTATCACTGTTGTTATTAACATCATCATCACCTTCATCATATCACCCATATCAATTAGAACAATGATAATGACTGATTATTGATAACAAAAAAAATAG
>BOPN01002221.1:192858-195358 GCA_017312705.2 Penaeus japonicus
AAGAGTACATTTGTTTCCAAAATGTTCTGGAGAAATTCCCAGGACATACCTTCAGCGCGCATAATAACTGTCCCATGACACTCTGTTATTAATCAACCAATCATAACTTAAATTATTAGATTATTACATCCCGTTTAAAGCACTGAAGAACCTTTAGCTCCGAATCTGCCTAGAAAGCGTTGCGGTGACTATACTCTTCTTCTTCTTCTTTCTTCTTGGCATCTCTAACGGTTGCCTATATTGGGTGCCAATGTGGCCTCTGGGTTGCGTGATATTGGTCCTGGGAATTTCCCTTATGAAAGGAATCGAAGTAATCGACAAATTATATTTTGAAATTTAGAGATACAGAAGAACGATTGAATATACAGTGAATATACCCGTGAATAAGCGAATAGAAACGAGGAAAATAATGGTATTTATTGATCAATGGATATATGTACGTACGTGTGCGTGTGTGTATGTATATGTCAGTGGGTGTTTGATGATTTATAGATCTATAAAAGATACGTAGAGACACAGACAAAAAGTTGGAGAGGACGAACGCAAAGTGAATATATAACTCAGGCATACAGAAAAATGGAAGAGAGAGTAAATTAAAAACAGAGAGAAAGAAACAGTGAATGAAAAATACAGACAAACCCTTTCTTTTCATAAAATTCTAACAATATTCACCTCACACCAAAGCGAGTGAAGGAATACAGGAATGAATATTGGTTTTAAAAACTATAACTCGGGGCTTCAGTTGGAACTTGTTTGATTTGTTTGAATTCTATAGTGACTTGCTTGGGTTGTTTGACGTCTGTGGTGACTTGCTTTGGTTGTTTGACTTCTGATTTGCTTGGGTTGTTTGACTTCTGTGGTGACTTGCTTGGGTTGTTTGACTTCTGTGGTGACTTGTTTGATTTGTTTGAATTCTATGGTGACTTGCTTGGGTTGCATGACTTCTATGGTGACTTGTTTGATTTGTTTGAATTCTATGGTGACTTGCTTGGGTTGCATGACTTCTATGGTGACTTGTTTGATTTGTTTGAATTCTATAGTGACTTGCTTGGGTTGTTTGACTTCTGTGGTGACTTGTTTGGGTTGTTTGACTTCTGTGGCGACTTGAATGGGTTGCGTGACTTCTGTGGTGACTTGAATGGGTTGTTTGACTTCTGTGGTGACTTGTTTGGGTTGTTTGACTTCTGTGGTGGTTTGAATGGGTTGTTTGACTTCTGTGGCGACTTGAATGGGTTGCGTGACTTCTGTGGTGACTTGCTTGGGTTGCATGACTTCTGTGGTGACTTGTTTGGGTTGTTTGACTTCTATGGTGACTTGCTTGGGTTGTTTGACTTCTGTGGTGACTTGCTTGGGTTGTTTGACTTCTGTGGTGACTTGCTTGGGTTGTTTGACTTCTGTGGTGACTTGCTTGGGTTGTTTGACTTCTGTGGTGACTTGCTTGGTTGTTTGACTTCTGTGGTGACTTGAATGGGTTGTTTGACTTCTGTGGTGACTTGCTTGGGTTGTTTGACTTCTGTGGTGACTTGAATGGGTTGTGTGACTTCTGTGGTGACTTGAATGGGTTGTGTGACTTCTGTGGTGACTTGAATGGGTTGTGTGACTTCTGTGGTGACTTGCTTGGTTGTTTGACTTCTGTGGTGACTTGAATGGGTTGTGTGACTTCTGTGGTGACTTGCTTGGGTTACTTGACTTCTGTGGTGACTTGCTTGGTTGTTTGACTTCTGTGGTGACTTACTTGGGTCGTTTGATTTCTGTGGTGGTTCTGTTTAACTTCCCCTCGGCCTCCCCTTTATATAGCCGGTACCCCAGTTTGGGGGAAAGGCCAACTTAGTTACCGGACCCTAAGGATCCATTACCCCCCAACTGTAGTCGTTGTTGAGATTCGGGTGATCCAGATAGTTCTGATAATAGTTGATCATTCTTTTGATCCATTTCACTGTCAATCAGATTGTATCCGCTGTACCGTGCTGGAGTTGATGTGTTACTTGGTCTATCAGATATGTAATTGCTGTCCCCGAATCGTAATTGGCTGATTCGAATCCGTAGAGGTGATTCGCTAGTTCTTTCAGGTGATATTCCCCTCGCCATTCTACTGCAGTTTCTGCTCTTTTGTATCAGTTGTTTCCTGTAATATCCGTAGTTTCTGTGTGTGGTGGTGGGCTTTCTCCTTCAGTAATCTGGATCTTGGGAGATTCCATGGTGGTTCATAGTCTGGTTCTCTATTTTATATTTCTTCCCACAACTTGTCTAGTTTATTAATGTCTGTCGTCTCTCCTATAAAGAAACGAATGAAATTTATAAATATTACGTAATATATATATATATATATATATATATAATTATAATAATTATATTTGTAATTCATTGGTTCCCTTGTCACTTCACTTTGTTTTTTTTCCCAACTTCTAACTTCACTTCCCTTCGTATATTTTTCCTAACTTCCGACATCATTTCCCTTCGTATATTTTTCCTAACTCCCGACTTCACTTTCCTTCCTCTA
>BOPN01002221.1:200358-207858 GCA_017312705.2 Penaeus japonicus
AATAATAACCAAATTCATCCGCCTATCATTTATTAACTCGTGTTATCCCATTAAATCACCGACAGTAACTCGGTGAAAATAATAATCCACCGAGGTTCTTCTATAACGCTAAGACTTTCATGGTAGTTTCAAAGGCAGGCTCGTTGTTTCAAGTTCCTCCCTTTTGTTATTCTTTGCATTTTCTGCAATTCGGGAAAAAATGTTTTTTTCTATAATTCTTTCTGTCTTTTTCTCTGTTTTTCTTTCTTTTTGTGTGTTTGTTTTTCTTTCTTTATTCATTTCTCTTTCTGTCTTTCTTTCTTACCTTTTCTCCTTCCCTTTTTCCCTTTTTCCCTTTCTTCCCTCCTTTCGTTTGACCTTGCTCGTCCTTGTCTTAGTCGTCCTTCTCCTCCTTCGTCTTCTTTTTGCATTCCTTCTCTTCTCGCCTTTGCATTTCTTTCAGCTCGAGCGAGTTGTTTTATCGTTGTCATTTGAGTCCTCCTCTTCCTGCTCCTCCTTCTACTCCTACTCCTATTTTTACTCTTCTTCCTCTTCTTCCTCCCCCTCCTCCTTCTCCTCCACCCCATATTCCTCTTCTTCCTCTTCCTCCTTCTCATCTTCCACCATCTTCCTCCTCTTCCTCCTCCTCCTCCATCCGCCTCCTTCTCCTCCTCTCTCTTCCTCCTCTTCCTCCGCCTCCTCCATCCGCCTCCTTCTTTTCCTCCTCTTCCTCCTCTTCCTCCTCCTCCTCCATCCGCCTCCTTCTTCTCCTCCTCTTCCTCCTCTTCCTCCGCCTCCTCCTCCAACCCCTTCCTCCCTCTCTTGTATTTCTTGTGATTTCTCCTTTTCCTTTCTTCCTCCCTTCAGCTCCTTCCTTCTTTTTTCCTGTTTTCCTTCCTTGGATTTTCCGCAGCTCCGGTGACTTGTCTTTCATCTTCTCCTTCTCCTCCCCCTTCTTCTATTTCTTTTGCTGCTGCTTCTGCTGCTGCTGCTCCTCCTTTTCCTCCTCCTCCTCCTCCTCCTCTCTCCTTCCCTCCTTCCCTCCTTCCTCCTATCTCCACACTCTCACTTCCTCTTCCCTCTCTCCTCTCTCCCTTCCTTCCTTCTCCTTACTTCCCTTCCCTCCCTCCCTCCCTCCCTCCCTCCTTCGTTCCATCCATCCATTCATCTATCCATCAATCCATCAATACTCCCACCCGCTCATCCCTCCCTTCCTTCTCCCTCCCTTCCCTCCCTCTTCCCTCTCTCCTTCCCTTCATTCCTTTCTTTCTTCCCCCTCTTCTCTCCCTCCCTTCTTTCCTTTCTTTCTTTCTTCCCCCCTCTTCTCTCTCTCACTTCATTCCATTCTTTCTTTCTTCACCCTTCTTCTCTCCCTCCCTTCATTGCTTTCTATCTTCCCCCTCTTCTCTCCCTCCCTTCATTCCTTTCTTTCTTTCTTTCCCCTCTTCTCTCCCTCCCTTCATTCCTTTCTTTCTTTCTTTCCCCTCTTCTCTCCCTCCCTTCATTCCTTTCTTTCTTTCTTCCCCTCTCTTCCCTCCCTCCCTCCCCCCCTTCCTTTCTTTCTTTCCCCTCTTCTCTCCCTCCCTTCATTCCTTTCTTTCTTTCTTTCCCCTCTTCTCTCCCTCCCTTCATTCCTTTCTTTCCTTCTTCCCCTCTCTTCCCTCCCTCCCCCCCTCCTTCCTTTCTTTCTTTCCCTCTTCCATTCCCCATACTTCAGGCTCCAAATTCTTCCATCTGCTTTCATTCCACCTTCTCGCTCTCCGCCATAGTCGTCCAAAAAGGTGATCATTCCCCACGTATTCTCTCGTCTTATGCTGACTTCAGGCATCGTTTCAGCACCTGAAGGAAGCTTTCAGTTATCGTGGGTGTCCGAGGAGGGTATGGGTAATGGGTAATAGGGTATGTGACTTCCATCTCGTTGCCATACGAGGGCGTGGGTTGAAGATGTTTAGTGGATTTTTATTATAAATATTTTTTTTTTTCTTCTTTTTGATATTTATTATTATCGTAATCATTATTGATATTTATTATTATCGTAATCATTATTGATATTTATTATTATCGTAATCATTATTGATATTTATTATCATCGTAATCATTATTGATATTTATTATTATCGTAATCATTATTGATATTATCAATTTTATCATCAGTATTATCATTTTTATTGATGTTATCATTACTATTATTATTATAATCATTATTATCATTATCATCCTCATTGTTAAGTTTACAATTATTATAATTAATATCACTGTTGTTATTACTATTATTACCATTATCATTATTATCACTAGTATCATTATTATTGTCGTCATTATTGCTATCAATGTTATCAGTGTTATTATCACTATCATTATCGTAATTGTTGTTGTTATTATTATCATTATCTTCATTGTTATTACTATAATTATTACCATTATCATAATCATTATCATTATCATTGTCATTATCATCAAAAGCCTTTTTTTTCCTTTTCCTTTTTCCAAACATTCGTGAAAATCGCACAGCGGATGCCTACTCGCCCAGAACAGTCGGCACTGTTTCCGTTATAAGTCCTGAACGTTCTCCAGCCATTGTTCTTGTCCTTTTCCAATATTCAAATGACCCGAGACGACACCCATGAACAGCAGATACTATTTATTGCAATTGTTGTTGTTATTATTATCATTATCTTCATTGTTATTACTATGATTATTATCATTATCATTACCATTATCATATCACAATCATTATCATTGTCATCATCATCAAAAGCCTTTTTTTTTCCTTTTCCTTTTTCCAAACGTTCGTGAAAATCGCACAGCGGATGCCTGCTCGCCCAGAACAGTCGGCACTGTTTCCGTTATAAGTCCTGAACGTTCTCCAGCCATTGTTCTTGTCCTTTTCCAATATTCAAATGACCCGAGACGACACCCATGAACAGCAGATACTATGAGACGCACCCCCCCCCCCCCTTTTTTTTTTTTTTTTTTTGCCAGCTGTAGGGTACGAAATCTTTCTCACTTGGAGCTTGTTCGTATACCTGAAGCTCCGGTTGTGATTATGGGTATTTGTGATTAACGCGTTTTTGCATTTTAATTCTAAAGAAAATGGAAAGATATAGCATATAGGATTATTTTTTAACCGGAAAAAAATAGAAAGAATTACGCGCACAAACACAAACGCCCCTTTCTCCCTCTTCTCTTGTTCTCCCTCTCTATTCTCCCCATCTCTCCCTCCCTCATCTTTCTCTCTCTCTCTCTCCCACTCCCTTTCTCCCCTTCCTTACCATTCCCCCTTCTTTTCCCCTCCTCCCTCCTCTTTCTCTCTCTCTCCCACTCCCTTCCTCCCCTTCCTTCCTATTCCCTCCTCTTCCCCCTCCTCCCTCCTCTTTCTTCATCTCCATCCTTCCCTTTTTTCCCTCATCCACCTTCATCTTCCTCTTTCTCCATCCTCCTTCTTTCCCCCTCCCCCTCTTCCTTACCTACTCCTACCCCTTCCTTTCCTCGTCTCCTCACCCTGTCTCTCCTCCCTTCCTTTTCCTCCCTCCCTTCCCCTTCTTCCCTTCCAACTTCCTCTCTCCTCTTTCTTATTCTACCCCCTTCCCTTCTCCTGTTTCCTTTTTCTTCCTCCTTCCACTACCCTCATTCCCTCCTCCCCTTCCCACATCTTCCCTCTTTCTCCCTCCTTCTCCTCCCTTCCTCCCTCTTCTTTCTTTCTCTTCCTCCTTCCCTCTTTCTCCCTCCTCCCTTCTTCCTCCTACCCACCTCTCTCTCCCTCCACCCGCTTTTCTCCCCCCCCCCTCCTCCCTTCCTCCTTCCTCTTTCTTCCTCCTCTTTATCCCTCCTCCCCCTTCCTTCCTCTCTCCTCGCCCTCCTCACCCACCCCCCTTTTACACAAACACACAGGCTACTACATTTAACAACTCCCCTTAATGAAAATGGATATTGCGCTACGCTTTGTCCGGACACCTAACATTGTATTCTCCACTAACTATTTTTTATAACTTTTTTTTTTTTTTTTTGGTGGTGGTATCTTTTTTGTATCTTTTTCTTTTCGTTTTGTGTTTTGTCAAGAGTACTGCCACTCGCTTGCTCCACCTTCTCTTTATTCTCGCGCAGGGAGGTAGATGGGTGCTCTGTAGAGTTGTAGATTAGATGTAGATAGGGACTGAGACGGAGAGTGTGTGTGTGTGTGAAAGTCTGGATTTTCTTTGCATTATGTGTGCTTGTTTGTTTGTTGCAGAGAGAGATAAGGAGGCTGGAGGAAATGGATCTGTGTTCGGGTTGGGTGGGGATGTGTTTGTGTGTGTGCGCGCGCGCGCGTGTGTGTGTGTGTGTGTGTTATCTGTTTGTGTATGTGTGTGTGGGTTGTCTGTGTGTGCATTTGTGTGTGTGTGTGTGTGTGTGTGTTATCTGTTTGTGTATGTGTGTGTGGGTTGTCTGTGTGTGAACGTGTGTGTGTGTGTGTGTGTGTGAGAGAGAGAGAGAGAGAGAGAGAGTGTGTGTAAATATAGAGAAAGAGACGGCGGGAAAGATTAGAAAGGGAGAGCAAGAGAGTAAGAGAGTTTGAAGATAGAGAAAGAAAGAAAGACAAATAAACAGAGAGAAAAAAAAAGACTAAGAAAACCAGACAAAAACCGCAAGCGAAAAAAGAGAAAAGAAAAGGCAGACCAAGAGAAAGAGAGAGAGAAAAAAAAATCTATCCTCAGATCCCAATGTTTTTGTCTCAGCCATCCATCTAAACGCCATGTCCGGCCTGATGTCAGGATATCACTGGCGACTCACAACCGATCAAACATGAGGATAGCGTGACGTCACGAGATGCTCCTTTTTTTTTCTCTTTTTTTTTATTTATTTATTTTTTTTTTTTACTGTCGTGCTCGTTATCAATATTTTCTCATGTTTCCCCCTCTCTGTCATTCTCTTGTTATCTATTGTTTTTTGTTGTTGTTTTTGTTACGTCGATTAATCCTTATCTTCCGTGATTCTGCTTCCTAAAATAAGCTAGTATTTTCAAAAGTTAACTGGCGCTTGCGATTGCGCAAAATGTAAACAAACAGGAACTATTATATTTCATCTTATTCATCTATTTAATTGTTTATTCATTCATACGTTCATTGATTCATTTTTTGTCTTATGAATGATAAATTTTAAATCATTATTTTGTTTTACGAAAAGAGCATTATCTATTAATTCCAAACTACTATCATATGGATGATTTTTGTTTACTGTCCCGGATGTAAGATTTATTTATAGACTTGCTCGATAAATAGATTTCTATTTTTCTATTCTGCTCAGTGAAACATATTTTCCTTTTTTCTAATGGTTTTGATGATAGAATTAAATCTAAAGGCATTTTTTAAATTTCATTCAGACTCGTTCGTTTCCCTGCGTCGATTGTAAAAGTATATAATTCTGATATTTGTTTATTAATAGATAAGGGAGATTTCCAATGTGGCTTTATTGTTAAACTGTTTGGGAATTTTATGGGTCTTTTTTGGCATAGGAAGATTACGGCAGTGTGTGCGTGTTTGTTTGTTTGTGGTGTGTTATGTGTGTGTGTGCGTGTGTGTGCGTGTGTGTGCGTGTGTGTGTGTGTGTGTGTGTGTGTGTGTGTGTGTGTGTGTGTGTGTGTGTGTGTGTGTGTGTGTGTGCGTGTGTGTGTGTGTGTGTGTGTGTGTGTGTGTGCGTGTTTGTTTGTTTGTGGTGTGTTATGTGTGTGTGCGTGTGTGTGTGTGTGTGTCTGTTATCTGCGTTTGTATGTTTGTGAGTGTGTGTGAGTGTGTTTGATTCATGACTAAGAAAAATAGAGAGAGAAAGAGAGATACGTATATATAGATAGGCAGAGAGAGAAAGCGAGATACATATATATAGATAGGTAGAGAGAGAAAGGAAAATCAGAGAATAAGAGACACAGAGAGAGAGAGAAGGGGTGAAAAATCAGAGAGAAAGAGACAGAGAGAGAGAGAGAGGAAAAATCAGAGAGAGAGAGAGAGAAAGAGAGAGAAGCTGAATTTGCGGGTGAATCTCAACCTGGTTTCGTGTCTGTTTTTACTGTGTTTTTATCTCTTCACGGTCGTGATGATGATGATAACGATAATAAAAGTGATAATGATAAACATGAAATCAACGATATTGATGTTGATGATAATGATACTTCAATATGCGCAGATAAAGGTATAGGTAAATAATTTCACAACACAAGAGATGTCATTAAAGCGTTTCGAATACATCTTAATATAGATTGTATGAGATTCTGATGAAGATATTATTCCGTCTCATCTATACCGTTATCTATGATGATGATAATCATAGCAATAATATTGATAAGAACGATTGCAACAATGATAATGATGATATTGATTATCAGTATCATCACAAGATAGTGATAACAATGATATAGTGATGATAATATTGATGATAATGGTGATGTTGATGATGGCGATGATGATAAGGATGATGATAGCTACAATAAAAATACAAATGATAACAATAAGTGAATATAAATGATAACAATAAGTATCATAATCATAATCACAATGTTAATCACCAGTGTAACAATAATAGTAATGATTAAAAGGATAATAACAATGATAATATATTTATCTCCGAGTTAGGTCATGTGACAAAATACCAGACAAATAGATTAACATCCTGACAGACAAACAAAATATACGAACAAGATAGACAGATAGATAAATACAATAAAGCATATCTGAATTTCGCATCGTCTCTCTCTCTCTCTCTCTCTCTCTCTCTCTCTCTCTCTCTTTCTCTCTTTCTCTCTCACTCATTCTCTCCCCTCACCTTCTCTCTCTCTCTCTTTTTTTCTCTCTCTCGCTCTCTCCCCTCACCTTATCTCTCTCTCTCTCTTTCTCTCTCTCTCTCTTCCCACTCTCTTCCCTCTACGTCCCTCTTCCTCCCTTCCCCCTCTTCCCACTTCTCTTCAAAGACATAAGGGAAGTAATGTTTTTTTTCTCTCTTATTCTAAATATTTTGGAACAAGGTTTTGTACTTTTAGGAAAACCTCATCGGCGGCACTCTACCTTCTTCATCCGGGCCTTTAGGGTGTAGAGGTATTTTTCGAGAGAGAAGGGAAGGAGAGGGAGGGAGGGAAGGATGGAAGGGGAGGGAAGGGAGGGAAAGCAACAGTTAGAAGTGACAGCGAAGGGAAGGAAAGCAACAGTGGATGGAAGGAGGGAAAGGGCGGGGGGAGGGGAGGGGGAAGGGCGGGAGGGAGGGGAGGGGGAAGGGCGGGAGGAAGGGGGAGAGAGGGGAAGGGAGGGGAGAGAAGGGGAGGGAAGAGAGAGAGGAAGAGAGGGGGAGAGAGAGAGGGAGGGAGAGAGAAGGGGAGAGAGAGAGGGAGAGAGAGGGAGGGAGAGAGGGGGGAGAGGGGGGAGGAAGATATGTATATATATATATATATATATATATATATATATATATATATATATATATATATATATATATATATATATATTATGTATATATGTATATATATATATATATATATATATATATATATATATATATATA
>BOPN01002221.1:212858-220358 GCA_017312705.2 Penaeus japonicus
AAATAACATTTTCAAAAACCCAAGCATTCCGAGCCGCTGTAGTTTATGTTCTCGAGGCGCCATCTGTTAGGCTTGACACGTCGACGCTTTCGGAGACAGCTTGGCGCTCGGGCGGGCTTGTTAACACGGCGAGACGCGTTCCGGATCCAGCGTTCGAAACTGCTGCTGGCTCGGCTTCGTTTCAATTAATGCTGAAAGGACTATTAGGGTGATCGATCGTGGGATGTTGCTACAAGGAGGTGGAAATAAAGTTGCAAGGAAGGATATAAAGTTGCTAGATGGGATGTGAACTTGCAAGAACGAAGATAAAGTTGTAAGAAGAGAAACTGAGTAATAGGTGGGGAAGTTGAGATTGCTTGATGGGAAATAAAGTAAGTTGAAAGATGAGGAATAAGGTTGTAGAAACTGCAATAAAGTAAGAAGGGAAATTTAGGTGAAGGATGAGTTTGTTTTTCTTTCTTATAGTGAAAATAAAGTTGCAAAAATGGATTTTAATAAGTTGTATAAATGGAAGAAATGTTGCATAATGGGAAATGACGTTGTATGGTAGAATCAAATTTTGTAAGAAGGAAAATAAAGTCAGATAAAGAACATAAAGTTATATAAAGGGAAATCAAGTTGCAAGGAGGAATATATATATATAAACACAGTAATGTAAAAGAATGCATGTAATTAAGCAAAAGTATCCTGATTGGAAGCAGGAATAATGACGGTCAACTAATGAATGTTTATATTAGTCTCTAGATTAATTCATAATGTGAGGATAGAATACAGAGACGATTTTTAAAAATAAGAGAACATACAAATCGAAAAGAAGAAAAAAGTCAACGACAGAAAGAAAGAAAAACATAGACAGGAAAGAGTCACACTTTCAGAGTTAAAAAAAAAGAAAGAAAAAAAAAATAGGAATAAAAGGATAGAAAAGAACGAGAGAAAGGCAAGGACAGATGGATAGACGGGTGGATAGGCAATGGCGGGATGGAATCAAACTTTTAAAAGCTTGAGACCCAAACTATTATTCTGAAGAGTTCGCCCGTGCGTCTTTCCAATAAAATTTGTGGCATGGAGAATGATATCGACCTAGAACCTTTTACAGGTTAGGTATGTTCTCTAGAAGGTTTAATTATAGTATCAAAGTTCTTTATCGAGCCGTGTGAAAAATAGCGACGTTTGGGGGGGGGGGGGGGGAAATAGATATCGATCTTTGGCAGGTATTTCGGAATGCTAAAGAAATAAAAAATAAAAATGAGATACCGATATACTGCGCGGTCGAATAAAAAAATCAGAATAGTTTTTTGGCCCCATTTAGTCAGAAATGTTTTTGTTTTTGTTTTGTTTTTTTCCCACAAAACACCGCCAGGTCATACCGACCAAGAGATATAACGGTGAGAAATAAAGAATGCAGAAAATAGGTTAACTAAAACCATATATACAAGAAAAATACTATATAACAAAATACAGAGAGAACATAACTTTCCACCTTCGAAAAGCCAATCGTCCTCAAAGAGAAGAAGAGGATGATAAGAAAAAGGAGAGAAAAAAATCCTTTCTTTTCTCGAAGAACAACAAAAACGTTTGCGTCTCTTTAACAAAGATTCCTGCCAAGAATGTTTACGTTGCAGCATTGAGTGTAAACAAGAGCCCAGATTTTTCCGTCTATGACCAAATATGCCAAAGGAAATTCGGGAAATCTCTTCAACAATCAGAGAGTGTGTATCTCTTGCACAAACAAATGTGAGCCCTTCTTGTCCGGAGCGCTGAGGGTCTTCAAGGGTTTTGGAAAGCTCGCTGGAACGTCGTGTGTGTTTGTGCGTGTGTTTGTGCGTTTCCGTTGTGTGCGTGTTTGTTTTTGTTTATCTTCGTGTGTGTTTGTGCGTTTCTGTTGTGTGCGTGTTTGTTTTTGTTTATCTTCGTGTGTGTTTCCGTTGTGTGCGCGTTTGTTTTTGTTTATCTTCGTGTGTGTTTCCGGTGTGTGCGCGTTTTTTTTTTTTTTATCTTCGTGTGTGTTTCCGTTTTGAGCGCGTTTTTTTTTTTCTTCTTCTTCTTTTTTATCTTCGTGTGTGTTTCCGTTGTGTGCGCGTTTTTTTTCTTCTTCTTCTTCTTTTTTATCTTCGTGTGTGTTTCCGTTGTGTGCGCGTTTTTTTTTTTTTTTTTTTTTCTTCGTGTGCGTTTCCGTTGTGTGCGCGTTTTTTTTTTTTTTTGTTTTTTTATCTTCGTGTGTGTTTCCGTTGTGTGCGCGTTTTTTTTTTTTTCTTCGTGTGTGTTTCCGTTTTATGCGCGTTTTTTTTTGTTTGTTTGTTTGTTTGTTTGTTTTTTATCTTCGTGTGTGTTTCCGGTGTGTGCGCGTTTGTTTTTGTTTATCTTCGTGTGTGTGTGTGTGTGTGTTTGTGTGTGTGTGTGTGTTTCAATTGTGTTTTCTAATCTCATTTTTATTATTATCTTATTTTATGTGCATGCGAGTGTATGTGTTTTTGTTTTGTTTATCTTTGTATGCATTGTGTGTTTGCTTTTTGTTTATATTCGTGTGTTTTATTTGTGTACGTGTTTTATTTTGTTTATATTTGTGCGATTTGCAAGTGCACGTGTTGTTTTTTGTTCAGCTTCGTGTGTATGCAAGTGTATGTGTTTTTTTTATATAAGTGTGTTTTTTGTGTATGTGCAGGAGTAGTGTTTTTTGTTTTTTGTTTTTTGTGTTATTCTCTATGTTTTTTTTTTTTTTTTTTTTCATTTTTTATCTTCTTATGTTTTTGTGTGTTTATTTCATTTTCGTGTGCTTTGTGTTTATTTCTATTTAATGTTTCCCTGTACGTTTGTGTATTTTTGTGTAAGTGTATAGCTGAGCACCTGAGTTTGTGTGTGTATTTTTGTGTAAGTGTGTGTCTGTGTCTATGTAAATCTGCTTTCACGCGTCCTACAGCCCTCCACTCATCCATCCCAGCAATCCTCCACCCGTGTACAACACTCCATTCGTTCCCATGGATAGGTTGATCTATCCATCAATCCATCCACCCCACCCCACCACCCCACCACCCCTCCAACCCACAACCTCCCATCCCACCACCCCTCCACCCCTCACCACCCCTCCATCCCACCACCCCACCACACCCTCCCACCCCTCCATCCCTCCACCTCACCACCCCTCCACCCCTCCGCATACATCCACCCATCTGCCTATCCACCCCTCCACTCATTAAACCCATCAACCCTTCCACTTATCTACCTATCCACCCAACCACCCCTCCACACCCATCCACCCCTCACCACCCCCACCACCCCTCCACCCCTCCCTCCCCTCCACCCCTCACCACCCCTCCATCCCTCCACCCCTCACCTCCCCTCCATCCCTCCACCCCTCCACCCCTCCACCCCCCACCACCCCTCCACCCAGGCAACAAGAAGGTCCCCAAGCAAAGCCTTAATGCCGTTGAGAGTTGATCATTTATCCCTTAATCACGACTTAATCATACTGATGGCGGCTATTCGTCTGCACGTGTTGGCTCTATACACAGTTGCCCGCCGCGCTCCCATCCCTCCTTCCCCTCCTCCCCTCCTCCCCCACTCCTTACTCTCTTCCCCCCCTCCCTTCCTCCCCCACTCCTTACTCTCTTCCCTTCCTCCTCTTCCCCTTTTTGAACTATCGGTCTCTCTCTTTCTCTCTTTTTTTTTTTTTATCTTTGTTTTTATTTCCCTTGACCTTTCTGCCTTTATCCTTTTCTCTTTATTTTTTATTTTCTGTCTCTTTCTCTCTCTCTCTCTCTCTCTATCTATCTATTTATCTATCTATCTATCTCTTTCTCTCCTTCTATCTCTCTCTCTCTCTCTCCCTCTCTCTCTCTCTCTCTTTCTCTTTCTCTCTCTCTGTCTATCTATCTATCTATCTATGTATCTATCTCTCATTCTCTCGCTCATTCTCTCCCTTTTCCTATTTCTCTCTCACTTTCCCTCTCTTTCCTTCTGTCTCTTTCTCTCTATCTCTCTCTCACCTCTCCTTCTCTTTTTATTTCTTCCCCGCATCCAATTCTCCCTGACATGCGACACTATCCAACCGACACAATACACATAATACAATATACACAACTCCATTAAACTTCTATCATCATCGTCATAACCATCGCCACCATCATTATTATGATCATTATTACCACTCCGACCCTTATTATTATCATCGTTATCATCACCATCAGAGCATCATCATAACCACCACCATCATCACCATCATCGCCACCACATCAACCATAACCCATCAACCCACCCACCCACCCACTCACCCACCCCTCTACCCATCCACCCATCAACCAATCCACCCATCCACTCCTTCACCAATCAACCCATCCACTCATCCACCAATCCACTCATCCACTCCTCCACCAATCAACCCATCCACCCCTCCACCCATCAGTCCATCCAACCATCCAATCATCCACCCATCCACCGTCCCTCAAAACTCATACCCCTAAGTCCCCCATCAAAGTCCCCCCACCAAAGTCCCCCCACCAAAGTCCCCCACCAAAGTCCCCCCACCAAAGTCCCCCCACCAAAGTCCCCCACCAAAGTCCCCAAACCAAAATCCCCCCCACCAAAGTCCCCCCACCAAAGTCCCCCCCATCACAATCCCCCCCACCAAAGCCCCCCCCCCCCCTCCTATCAAACCGGCCCAAAATATACGGGTTTTACCACACATTAACATATGCATTTTGCCCATGGATTTATAGCACTGTATGAACTGGCAAATGAATTATCCTGGCTTGGGACGACTGTTCATAATCGGTTTAAATTACGGTGGAATTCCTTTTCCATTATGTCATCAAAAATGTATTTATAGCCAGGATGGTGATTGCGCATTTATCATAGGCTGCGATGGTGGTGAATTTAGTGGCGGGGTCGTCAGTGATGATGATAATGATGATGATGATACTCATTATCACTGATCTATGGTGATGATGATAGTGATGTTGAATAAGATGATGATATTGCTTATGGTGTTGGTAAAGGAAACGACAGTGGTATAAAAATGATAATGATGATGATGGCACTCATTATCATTGATCTATGGTGATGATGATAGTGATGTTGAATAAGATGATGATATTGCTTATGGTGTTGGTAAAGGAAACGACAGTGGTATAAAAATTATAATGATGATGATGGTACTCATTATCGATGATCTATGGTGATGATGATAGTGATGTTAAACAAGATGATGATATTGATTATGATGTTGGTAAAGGGAACGACAGTGGTATAAAGATGATAATAGTTATCATTATTTCTCTCTCTCTCTCTCTCTCTCTCTCTCTCTCTCTCTCTCTCTCTCTCTCTCTCTCTCTCTCTGATGATATTGCTGATTATAAAAATCGCCAGTGATATATCGGTGCTTCGTGATAAGGATAAATTTCCATTGATAAGAGTGTAAGATAAGAGTTTGGATTATCGTGTTGCATATTCTTCTTTCATTGTTGATTAGAATCGCTTGTTCTATGGCGGTGCTTCGTGATAAAGATAAAAAAAGTGATTGATTAAAGTAATACTATAAAGATACCGTTCTATTTTTTGTTTGATATATATATATATTTTCTCTCTCTCTCTCTCTCTCTCTCTCTCTCTCTCTCTCTCTCTCTCTCCTGATTTAAGATGATGATTTGTATTCTTCGCATGAATATAATGAAATACAATGATGGAGAAAAAAAAATAAAAGTAATAAAACTGAGTGTAAAAAAAAGAGTAGGAATCGTGTTATCATATGTCCATGCACATATCACTTACTGTAATTATACCTTGGTTTGGTTTTATGAGTCTTAATGACTGGGCTAAGCTGTTCTGTTCCCTTCTGGGGCTCTAAACAAAAAGGCTGCAATTCCGCTCGAGTAGAATCTCTCTCCTTTCTTGCAATTTCGCTCTCTGCTCTCTTTTGGACTGTCAGTCTATACTCTTCTCTCTGTGCATTTATATGTCAGTCTTTTAAGCTGTCTGTGTATTTGTATGTCTATCTGCTTATATATGTCTGTCAGGCTATTAAACTCTCTCACTCCCTCTCCCCCCCTCCTTCTCTCCACCTATTCCCACATTTACCAACCTATCCATCAATTTATCTATCCACTCCGCCGCTATCCATCTTTAACCCGCACTGCCTTCGCTATTCTGCACTGAACCGACCTTCGACTGATTTTCCCTTGCGAGCGCCACACACTGCAAGAAAACACCATTACCATGTTTTCAATCTTCCTCTTGCAACATTTTGCATTGTTTAAGCTTTCGGCAAATTGCTTTTCTTCTTTTTTTTTCTTGTTTTGTTCGTTTCTTTTTTATTTTTGTTGTATTATATCTTGATTGTTATTGTTATTACTTTTATATTCCTTATCATTTATATATTTTTGTATCGTCATCCTTGTTAATATAAGTTATGTTGTTTTTGCTGGTGTCACTATGATGATGAATATATATATTGATAACGATTATGAAACTGATAATGATTATCATTATCATGATTTTTAATATCATCACTATTATTAATGCTGTTGTTGTAGTTATCATTTTGTTGTCATTATCATTATCATTGCAATACTGATTATGATCATTACTATTGATCTCACACTTATAATTATTTTCATTATATCATAATCATCCTCATTATATCCGAATCGTATCGTCCTATCGGCATTGAAAATTGCCAAATGTCAGATAAGGACCAAATGTATTGTTATGAATAAAAAACAAGTCAATGTCAATCAAACACGTTTTTTATATGCATATGGTATTATCTTTATTCGCATTTTTTTTTTTTTTTATGTTACTATTGGTCTTCAAATAATTATATCAGTTGTTCCATGGATTGCCGAATTCTTAACACGTTTCAAAATCGTTGATGTGTGTGTGTGTTAGTGTGAGTGTGTGTCTGTGTGTGTATTACATATATATATATATATATATATATATATATATATATATATATATATATATATATATATGTATATATGTATGTATATATATATATGTGTGTGTGTGTGTGTCTGTGTGTGTGTGTGTGTGAGTGTGTGTACTTATATATATATTTTTGTTTTGTTTTGTTTTTCTGATAATTGTCCAGAATTGCCAAGGTATAAATAAAAAGCTAAAGACAAAATGAAATCCAAAGAGCAAAAAGTAGTACACTGAAATTCAATATATAGTCAAGTTCTGAAATATCACCTCTTATCAAAAAATCAAAATTTTATTTCTCGTAAATATTTGTCATATCTATTTTGAAGTGATTGGAATGGCAGAAAATAAAGCTTATTTCAGTGAGAAGTTTAAAACTTAATCAAATAATTCCTGAAGCTTTGCCAAGCGAGAAAATTGACGAGAAATCATAACACAGAATCAGAAATTAACTGACATTTTCTGACATTCGATGTGACACGGAACACGACGCTTCAGATGTTCATTCGAAAAGTGTTCATCTTCTGTGTAACCAGTCTGATGCTCTCTTCAGATGTGATTTTTGGATCAAGCTCCGTATGTTAC
>BOPN01002222.1:0-2500 GCA_017312705.2 Penaeus japonicus
CTCTCTCTCTCTCTCTCTCTCTCTCTCTCTCTCTCTCTCTCTCTCTCTCTCTCTCTCTCTCTCTCTCTCTCTCTCCCTCTCCCCCTCTCCCTCTCCCTCTCTCTTTCTCTTCCGCTCTCTGTATTTATATGTGTGTGTTTTTGTAAGTGTTTAAGGGTCAGTGAGTGACCTTGTGGCTCCATGACCTTTGCAGGGTTATTATTTTTTTCTATTGTTAATCGTAATCATTCGCCGATGACTTTAAAGCGAAAATTGAAGTCGAATGGAAGAGTGCGAGTAGCGAGTAGCGAGTAGCGAGTGCGAGAACATTGATCTTACTCGCTGAGATGAGCGTATGGACGAGGGTGCGGGGGTGGGGGGTGGAGGGGGGGGGCGGTTGTGAGTGTGTCGGGTGCTGTTTACGTATGCACGTACATGTGTGTGTGTGTGTGTCTTTGGCTGTGTCTATGTCTATGTCTGTCTGTCTGTCTGTCTGTCTCTTCGTCTGTCTGTCTGTCTGTCCGTCTGTCTGTCTGTCTGTCTCTCCGTCTATCTATCTATCTGTCTGCCTCTGTCTGTCTGTCTGTCTCTCCGTCTGTCCGTCCGTCTGTCCTTGGGCCCAATCGTCCGTCTGTCTGCCTGTCTGTCCGTCTGTCTGTCCGTCTATGTGAAAGCTCCGGGCGAAAGGCATGCACCCCGCCCCTCAGTCCCCGCCTCTCGCTAATGTGCGGATCGTATCGGAAGGCCCAGGTGGACGGGACGGGATAGGCCTCGGAAGGCGGAAGAACTACCGGATGGAGGGAGGGAGGGGGGGGATATTTTTTTTATTCGTTTGTGTAGGCTGTGCTGGCGTTGTAAAGTGCGAGCGTGTGTTGCGTGGGTTGCGTGGGTCCGTCCATTGCACGTTGCCCTTGAGGATTTTGGATTTTTGGATTTTTTTTTGGGGGGGGGGGTGAAAGGGAGGAGAGGAGGGGAGGGGGGGGAAGGGAAGGGAAGGGAAGGGAAGGGAAGGGAAGGGAAGGGAAGGTGGGGGAAAGGGAGGAGGAGAGGGGGAATGAGAAAAAAAGAGGGATAGAAAGGGGAGGAGAGATGGCAAGAAGGAAGGAAAGAGGGGAAGAGGAAGGGGGGATGGTAGAGGTGAAAGGCAACGGAGGAAAGAGGGGAAGAGGGAAGAAGGAAGGGGGGAGGGGGAAAGGTGAAAGGCAACCGAGGAAAGAGGGGAAGAGGGAAGAAGGGAGGGTGGTAGAGGTGAAAGGCAACGAAGGAAAGAGGGTCGAAGAGGGAAGAAGGAAGGGGGGGGAGGGGAGGGGAGGTGGAAGGCAACCCCGACAAGCATTTCCCGCCGCCGCCGCCACCAGCAGGAGGCAAGTAAGTGCGCGGCGGCGGCAGAGTTCAAACGCGAGTAACGAATTCAACGGGTAGGCCTACGTTGACGAGCGGCCCGAGTGCGAGTGCGAGTGCGAGTAGGCCTCCTTTTAAACCGACTCCGGAATGCATTGCGGGACGAGAGGCCTAACAGATGTTCCGTAACACCTCGGGCTGTAATCACCGGTGCAGCCTATGTAGCTTCCTAACGGACCAACGGGGTGGGGGTGAGGGCGATGCGGGGCGGGGGGAGGGGGTGGGGGGGGTAGGGTGATGCGGGGGTGGGTAGGGGGTGAAGGTGATGCGGGGCGGGGGGTGGGGGGGAGGGGGGGAACTAGGCCTATTTTGCTCGTGAGTAAAGGTCCAAAGAATCTTGTATATTTCATCCGTGTATAGATAGGCCTGCGGATGCATTGTGGAAGCGTATGGAATTTGTGGTAGCCATCTTGCATTCGTTGCCTTTATGGTTGTGTATACTTACATACATGCATTCATATATGAGTACGTTCATATGTACATACATTTGTGTATGTTTATGTATATGTATGTGTGTGTATATATATGTGTGTGTGTGTGTGTATATGTATTTATATATATTATATATATGATATATATATTTATATATATATATATATATATATATCTATCTATATATATGTATGTATGTATGTATGTATGTGTGTGTGTGTATGTGTGTGTGTATGTGTGTGTGTATGTATGTACGTATGTATGTACGTATGTACGTATACATACATACATACAATCATACATACATACATACATACACATATATATATATATATATATATATATATATATATATATATATATATATATATATATATATTTATATATATAATATATATATTTATATATATAATATATATATTTATATATATAATATATATATTTATATATATGATATATATATTTATATATATATAATATATATATGTATATATATATCTATATACATATGTATGTATGTATGTGTGTGTGTATGTGTGTATGTACGTATGTATGTACGTATACATACATACATACAATCATACATACATACATATATATATATATATATATATATATATATATATATATATATATATATATATATATATACATATATATATATATATATATATATATATATATATAT
>BOPN01002222.1:7500-15000 GCA_017312705.2 Penaeus japonicus
AAACAAAGAAATGATACAAAATAAAATGTTACGAAAAAAAAGTATATACAAATAATAGTAACAAAATACAACAAAATGATACCCCTCCCCCCTCTATAAAAAAAAACTATACAAAACATGAACAAAATAAATACTCCCACATCACCCACCCTCCACCCACACCTACCCTACCCCACTCTCCCTGTCTCTCCCACTCCTCCTCCCCTTCCTCTACCCTTCCCTCCCTCCCTCCCTCCCTCCCTCTCTCCCCCTCAAAAAAAAAAAAAAAAAAAAAAAAAAAAAAAAAAACAGGAAAAAAAGCGAAAATCGACCGAGAACAAGGGCGGAATCGCTTGCTCCCGAGAACGAAAAAGAAAACGTCGGGCGGGCGGGCGGGCGGGCGTGAGCGAGCGAGTGAGCGGTAACAGTGGAGTCGGCACGGATGTCATTGACCTCTTACTCCTTCGTCGCCGCCTCCTCCTCCCCCTCTTCCTCCTCCCCCTCTTCCTCCTCCTCCTCCTTCTGTGACGCGGTGCTTTCACTGGTTTTTAAATGTTTTTTATGACCCTTTTATGGCTGGTTTTATTTTTTTTTTACTTTTTTTTACTTTTTTTTTATATAGATTGAGATGCATTTTTGTTTGTTTTGCTTGTTTCTTTGTTTTGTTTTTTGATATAGGAGACAATGCGTGAGCGGTGTGTCAGGCGCGGCCGTATTTTCTCTTTCATTGCGGTTTTTTTTTGTGTGTGTGTATCAGATCTCTGTTCGTTTTATATTTTAATTATATTTTTGGGGGGTTTATGGGGAGTGGGAGATAGATAGGTAGATAGATAGATAGATAAATTGGTAGAGAGAGAGAGAAAGAGATTAAGAGAGAGAGAGGTAAAGAGAGAGAATGGTGTGAGGGAAGGAGGGAGAGGAAGAGAAAGAAGGGAAGAGGAACAGGAAGAGGAAGGGAAAGTTCGAGATAGAGATAGAGGTGAAGAGCAAGAGCAAGAGAAGCAGAGAGAGAGAGAGAGAGAGAGAGAGAGAGAGAGAGAGAGAGAGAGAGAGAGAGAGAGAGAGAGAGAGAGAGAGAGAGAGAGAGGAAAGAAGAAGAAGAAGAAGAAGAAGAAAAAAGAAAGAGAAGAAGAAGAAAAAGAAGAAGAAGAAGAAAAAGAGGGAGAGAGAGAGAGAGAGAGAGAGAGAGAGAGAGAGAGAGAGAGGCAGGCGCGCAGAATCAAGAAAAGAGAACATGTTATGGAAGGTTAGTGTCCGAAGGAGGTCACGGCGCGCGCGGGGCTGTTTTCTCTCCTTACGAGGATTTACTTGACCACCAAGAGGACTTCCTCTCCCTGGGGGTGATGTATGGGAGGGGGGAAGGAGGGGGGGAAGAGGAAGGAGGGAGAGGGAGTAGGAGTAGGAGGGGAAGAAGAGAGGGAGGGAAGGATTTACTTTGACCACCAGGGGCTTCCTCTCCCTGGGGGAGATGTATGGGAGGGGGGGGGGGGAGGGAAGGAGGGGGAAGAGGAAGGAGGGGAAGGGGGAGGTAGGGCAGGAGGGGGGGGGAAGGGGGGGGGAAGGATTTGCCGGCCTACCAAGGGACTTCCTCTCCCTGGGGGGGGATGTATGGGAGGGGGGGGGGGAGGAAGGAGGGAGGAAGAGGAAGGAGGGAAGGGAGTAGGAGTAGGAGGGGGAAGGGGGAGGGGAAGGATTTACTTGACCACCAAGAGGACTTCCTCTCCCTGGGGGGGTGTATGGGGGAGGGGGAGGGGGGAAGGGGGAGGGGGAGGGGGGGAGGATTTGCTTGACCTGGGGGACTTCCCTCTCCCTGGGGGGCTATGGGAGGGGGAGGGGAGAGAGGAAGGAGGGGAGAAGAGAGGGGAAGGGGAAGGGGAAGGTGGGTTTGGCTACTGTTGTTTTGCTTTTTTTGTTTTGTTTTTGTTTTTGTTCATTGGCGCTGGAAGATGCTTGGGAAGGGAGAGAGGAAAGGGGGGTTGGGGGGGTGACGTATCTGGCGGAGGGGGTGGGGAGGGGGGGATGCGGGTCACCCGCTTGGGAACAACCTTGCATCGGGTGGGGTAGGGGGGGGGGATCATGGGTCAGGGGTCAGGGTGAATGGGACGGGGGGAGGGGGAGGGGGAGGGCCGTGAAGCTGGCTGCCGAAGCTAGGTCAGGCAAGTTCGTCCCGTCCGTGCTGGAGGGTGGGCGTGGGCGAGGGGGTGGGCGTGGGGGTGGGCGAGGGGGTAGGGGTAGGGGGAAATGGTGATGATGATGATGGTGGTCATAGTTATAATTCTGAATGAGAATGATTTCGATGTTGATGATGGTACTGATGCTGCTGCTGATGATGATGATGGTGATACTTGGATTGCTTACTGATGGTGGTGATGAAGGGGATAATGAATGATAGTAATGATGATGATGGTGATGATGGTTTCTGTGTTAATGATGATGGTGATGATGGTTCCTATGTTGATGATGATAGTAGTGATGATGGTTCCTATGTTGATGATAAGGGTGATGAAGCTACTGATGATAATGATGATGATGATGATATTAATGTTGGCGATGACATTAATGGTGCTGCAGATGAGCTCGTACCCACCACCCACCCACCCTCCTCCGTATCCCTCAGCCCTCTGGAGACCCTGTCCATTTCCTGCCATCCTGAGTTGTGGAGGGGGAGGGGGGGCGAGGAAGCGGGAAGGAATTCCTCTCGGGATGGCTGAGGGAAAAAGGGGAAATAGGGGGTCGGCTGGCTTCCCCTTCCTGTCCCCTTCCGTCTCTTCTTTCCGTCTCTACTTTCCGTCTCTTCCTTCCCTCCATCCGTGTTCGTCCTCCACCTTCCTGTCCTTCTCTTTCCCCTCCCCCTTTCCGTCTTCCCCTCCTCCTTCCCTCTTCCCGTTCCCCTCTACTCTTCCCTTTAACCCTCATCCTTCTCCTAATCTTCCTCCTAATCTTCTTCCTCTTAATCTTCTTCCTCCTCCTCCTCCTCCTCCTCCTCCTCCTCCTCCTCCTCCTCCTCCTCCTCCTCCTCCTCCTCCTCCTCTTCTTCTTCTTCCTCCTCCTCCTCCTCCTCCTCTTCCTCTTCTTCTTCTTCCTCCTCCTCCTCTTCTTCTTCCTCCTCCTCTTCCTCCTCCTCCTCCTCCTCCTCCTCCTCCTCCTCCTCCTCCTCCTCCTCCTCCTCCTCCTCCTCCTCCTCCTCCTCCTCCTCCTCCTCCTCCTCCTCCTCCTCCTCCTCCTCCTCCTCCTCCTCTTCTTCCTCCTCCTCCTCTTCTTCCTCCTCCTCTTCTTCCTCCTCCTCTTCTTCCTCCTCCTCTTCTTCCTCCTCCTCCTCTTCTTCCTCCTCCTCCTCCTCCTCCTCCTCCTCCTCCTCTTCTTCTTCCTCCTCCTCTTCTTCTTCTTCTTCCCATCCACACCCTTCTCAGCTCTGTTCTCTCCCACCTTCCGTCTATCCTCTCATCCTCTCTCCATTCCCTATTCCTCTACCTCTTCCTCTCTCCATTCCCTATTCCTCTACCTCTTCCTCTCTCCATTCCCTATTCCTTTCCTCTTCCTCTCTTCATTCCCTATTCCTCTTCCTCTTCCTCTCTCCATTCCCTATTCCTCTTCCTCTCTTCATTCCCTATTCCTCTTCCTCTTCCTCTCTCCATTCCCTATTCCTCTTCCTTTTCCTCTCTCCATTCCCTATTCCTCTTCCTCTCACTTCCTCTCATCGGACCAGCCGTGCAGCAGGTTGGTGTTTCCGGGGCCTCTCGGACGCTGCCTTATCTTGTCCCGGAGCGGCGAGGGCGGCGAGGGCGGCGGCGGCGAGATCCGGTGTAACGGGTGGACGACGTCGGAGTATCACGGCGTCGAGATCCGCGAGTATTTCCGGCGCGGTCGCGTGCGTTCGTCTCTCGCGGCGGCGGATTCGGCGGCGACTGCGAGCGAAGCGAGGCAGGGACGCGGGATGCACCTGGGCGAGAGAGGGAGGGTGGGTGGGTGGGCGCGGGTGGGTGTTCGGGCGGGCAAGCAAGCATGCAAACAAGCAAGAGAGGGATCGACGGCGATATCGTCCTCCAGAGGAACATTTCCGGTGAGGAGGTGAAGGGAGTGGGTGACGAGGAGGAGGAGGAGGAGGAGAGAATGTAGAGTGAAAGGGAGGAGACGACGAAGACGACGACTAGGGAGGGAGGGTGTGGGGTGTGAGGGGGGGGGGGAGAGCGACTGCAAGAGAACGAACAGGTGGTGGCGCAGGTGGCGCGCGGGGAAGGTGTCGGGGTTGGGGGTTGGAGCGAGCGCTTCCTTCATCCTTGGGTTTCCGGCCGCGGTCTCCCGACTCTGCCGAGCGGCAAGTGGAAGGAAGGGTGACGCACCTGATTAGCGCGAAGCCGCCCGCCCCGCCGTCCGCCCGCCCCACCGCCGCTCCCCGAGGCTTCGCCGAAGCGGAAGATCGCCTTCGCTCGCACCAGCGCGCCCGACAGACCCCATTCCGCCGATCGCTCTCTCGTCACCCGCCATCGATCAGCGCTTCGTTAGCGTCTCCCGCGGCGGGGCGGGCGGCGGGGCGGGGCGCGAGGAAGGCCTCCCTCGGCCCCGTCGGCGCTCGCTGCGAGCCGCCCGCGCGTGAGGGGCCGTGCGGCACGTTCCGGCATGAGTGCGCGGGCGGCGGCGCCATCACGCCCGCACAAAGGGGAAAGTGGCAACAGACATCAATCGTGGTTGCCACTCTGCGGTTTGCAGGGGGGGGGGGGGGGGGGGGGGGGGGGGGGGGGGAGTGTACTTAGCTTCATTCCTCCCCCTCCCCCCCCTCCCTCGGGTCTCTCCCCCACCCCCATCTCTGCTTATCGTTCGTAGTGTCTGATCGGAATTTTTATTGTGAGATTTCATTCTTTCTCGATTCTTCGCAATTCCGAATGTGTGTCTTTCGTAAAAGTCTCCCCCGGTGGGACGTTCGTTCTCTCGCCGCCCCGCGCATGGATAGGCCTACGCACGCAATCCCTTCGCGGCCATTTAGTTAGTCGCCTGTCACAGCTTCATCGTCGTCTCCTCCCGTGTCATCTGCCACACGGATTGATATATTCTGTGTCCGAGGCCTCGCATTAGTCATCAGAGCGAGACTTGCTTGTGACTTCATGCTTGGACTGGACTGGTTCCTCGACATCTCTGCTCTCGCCTCTGCGGACGGATTGCGCTTCTGGTTGATCATTTATTCATTTCTCTCTCTCTCTCTCTCTCTCTCTCTCTCTCTCTCTCTCTCTCTCTCTCTCTCTCTCTCTCTCTCTCTCTCTCTCTCTCTCTCTCTCTGTCTGTCTCTCTTTGTGTGTGTGTGTATGTATGTATATATTTTTTTTTATCGTAGTATGTGTGTATGTAAGTATGTATTTATTTTTTATCGTAGTATGCGTGTTCGTGCGCGTGCGCGGTTATGTCTGTCTTTGTCTACCTTCGACAGACACGACGTTGTACTCGTGGCCCTCGCCCGCCCCTGCTGTCTAGCAGTGCCCAGCTGAGCTAGACGCCCCTACCCGTCGAGGTCCTCCCGCCGAGGTCCTCCCGCCGAGGTCCTCCCGTCGAGGTCCTCCCGCCGCTCCGAGCACGACCCGCGGTGGCCGGAGCATTCGTGCCTCGTGTCGCTCGGCTGGACTGAGTCGCGTGCGTGTCCATCCGTTGCCCTTCGGAGGCCGACCGACCGACAGAGAGATGCACTTTGAAGGACACTTGGTTTCATGGGTGTCTTGGTCGAGGCTCGGCGTTGGGGCGTTGGGTGGCAGGCTTTGAGGTACATGCGTTAGGTACATGCACGCGCGAGCTCACGCAATCATGTGTGTAGGAGGGAGGGAAGGAGGGAGGGAGGGAGAGGGAGGGAGGGAGGGAGGGAGGGAGGGAAAGCTGCTGATCTTAAGAAGAGAACCAAAGTGACTCCTTTTTTTCTCCTGTGATTTCCACCACCGTCATCTCACTCACCGCCACAATCACCATCACCACCATCACACTCACAACCATCACTATCATCACCATCACTCATCACCATCATCACCACCACCATCACACTCCCCACCACTACCACCATTACTCTCATCATGCAATCATGAGAGCGCACGCACGCACGGGCCATGACGACAGCCCCGTCGATCGGGTGCCACGGCTGACGCAGGAGGATGGTGTCCTTGGAGGTGTGGAGGACGTCGAGAGAGGATGTAGGTCACGTCCCCCCCCTTCCATCTCTGCCCCCCCTGCTCCCCCCTCCCCCCATTCCCTCTAGCCCCCTTCGCGAGCTGAGGATAGTGCCCTTCCAGCGGCGTTGATGCCACTTCAAGGTCCCTCCCTCCCTCCCGCCCGCGATATCCCCTTCCCCCCCTCCTCCTCCTCCCTCCTCCTCCCCTCCCCTCACCCAATAGCCATGCCCCGCACCCACCCACCCGCACCCACCCCGCCCCCATCCCCTGCCCCATTCCCCTCCCCAGCCCCTCCCCGCCCCCATCCCCGCCCCCATCCCCTGCCCCCATCCCCGTCCCCATCCCCTGCCCTATCCCCACCCCCATCCTTGCCCCCATCCCCTGCTCCCATCCCCGCCCCCATCCCCGCCCACATCCCCGTCCCTCTTCTGCCCCCACCCCCATCCCCGCCCCCATCCCCTCTCCTCTCCTCTCCTCTCCTGAAGGTAAAGATGCACCAGCCAGGGACGTGGTCTTCGCGGCGCCGGAGGAGTGTGTGCTTCTGGGCTCTGGGGTTTCGCCGGACGGGGTATGGAACTCGCGCCAGGAAGTGGGGTCGGAGGGTTCAATCCTTTTTTTTCGGGCGGGGGGGTGGTCTTTTTGTCTGTCTGTCTGTCTGTCTCTCTGTCTGTTCGTCTGTCTTACTTTTTTTCTGATACTCTTTCTATCACATATTCTCTCTCTCCCTCACTCTTCCTCTTCCTCTCCCTCCCCCTCCCCCTTCTCCCTCTCCCTCCCCCTCCCCCTCCCTCTTCTCCCCCTCCCTCTCCTCCCCCTCCCCCTCCCCCTCCCCTCATCCCCCCTCCCCCCCCGCACACTCTTGCATAAGGCCTCCCTACCTCCCTCCCTCTCCCTCCGCCTCCCTCTTCTCCCTCTCCCTCTCCCTCCCCCTCCCCCCCCCTCCCCCCCCCCTCCCCCTCCCCCTCCCCCCCGCACACTCTTGCATAAGGCCTCCCTCCTCCACTGCCAAATCGCCCTCCGAAAATCCGGCGCAGGTGCTGGCCAGGAAAGGAATCTGTCCACACATGCACTGGGCTCGACTTCCGCTGAGGTACACAGTTTTCGAAGCTGAAGCTAAACCCACGCATGCACGCACACGCACGCACGCACACTTACACGCACACGTATAGGAACACGCACACGCACACGTACACGTACACGCACACGTACAGGAACACGTACACATACAGGCACACGTACACGCACACGTACACGCATACACACACACACATACATTTATTTATTTATGTATATGTATATATATATATATATATATATATATATATATATATATATATATATATATATATATAATAATTTATTTATGTATATACATACA
>BOPN01002222.1:35000-37500 GCA_017312705.2 Penaeus japonicus
CTCTCTCTCTCTCTCTCTCTCTCTCTCTCTCTCTCTCTCTCTCTCTCTCTCTCTCTCTCGCTCTCTCTCTCGCTCTCTCTCTCTCTCTCTCTCTCTCTCTCTCTCTCTCTCTCTCTCTCTCTCTCTCTCTCTCTCTCTCTCTCTCTCTCTCTCTCTCTCTCTCTCCCTCCCTCTCTCTCCCTCTCTCTCTCACGGGGCGGCGATGTTGCTAGCAGTTGCAACAAAGGCAGCGGCTACGTTTTGTTTGTTTGTTTGGGTTCGCTTGCGCTGGTGCTTGCTCTTGTGTCTTGCTGGGCGGGTCTCGGGGTCAGCCGTGCTTTTTGCTTGATGCCTTTTTTATCCTTTTTTGTTCTTTTTTTAAGTGTCTTATCGGTTTGTTTGTTTGTTTGTTTTTCGGTTTACTTGTTTTGAATTTGTTTTTGTTTGTGTTACTAGTTTGCGATTCGGTGTTGTGTATGTACTCGCGGGAATGGATGATTCTTGTGTGTCTGTGCACTGTCAACACTCCCCCTTCTCCCCTACCCTTCCCCTTCCCCTCCCCCTCCCCCTCCCTCTCCTCCCCCACCCCCTTACCATCGTTAACTCCAAGAGCTATTCTTCTCCTTTTCTTCATCCTCTTCTTCCTCCTCTTCCTTCTCCTCTGCTCCTCCTTGTCCTACTTTCCACCTAAACTGTCTTTTCCCTTTCGCAGTTTCCCTGTCCCTGTCGCCCCCTCCCCCCCTCGGCTTTCCCCAGTTTTTTCTATGATCTCAGCCCCCTCCCCCCTTTCCTTTCAGCTTACTTCCTCCCCTTACCCCTTCCCCTCTTACCCCTTTCTTCTTAACCCTCCTTCTCTTTTCCCCTTTCCCCCTTCCCCCTTCCCATTCCCCATTCCCCCTTCCCTCTTCCCCCCTTCCTCTTCCTCTTGCCCCTTCCTCCTTCCCTCCTCCCTTTCCCCCTTCCCTCCTTCTCCTTTACCCCCTCCCCATTCCCCTCCCCCCCTTCCCTCCTTCCCCTCCCCATTCCCCCTTCCCTCTCCCCCCTTAATCTTCCTCCTTCCCCTTCCTCCTTCCCTCCTCCCTTTCCCCCATTCCCCACCCCCATTCCCCTTTCCCCCTTCCATATTCCCCATTCCCCCTTCCCCTTTCCCCATTTCCCCCTTCCCCCCCTTCCTCTTCCCCTTCCGGCTACCTCCCCCTGCCCTGACGCCGCCTGCGCGGTGCCCGGACCTGTTTGTCAGCCGCTGCTCTTCTGCCACATGAGGTTGTCCCCCTTTCCTCTTCTGCTGGGTTTCCTCCTCCTTCTTCTTTCCTCTCTTCCTTCCTCTCTTCCTTCTTTGTTTTTTTTCTTTCTTTCTTTCCCCTTTTCTGTTTGTTTCTCCTTTTTTTTTTGTTATTTTTCCCCCTCTTCTTTCGTCTTTTTCGTTCCTTTCTTTCCCCCTTTTTTGTTTATTTGCTTTTTCTTCTTCTTCTTCTTCTTCTTCTTCTTCGTCCTCCTCTTCTTTTGTTGGTGTTTATATTATTGTGGTTGTTATTATCTTTTTAAAGTGTTATTATTATGATTATGATTATCATTAGCATTAGCAGTACTACTATCATCATCATAATCATCACCACCACCACCATCATCATCACCACCACCACCACCATCATCACCACCACCATCATCACCACCACCATCATCACCACCACCATCATCACCACCACCACCACTACCATCACCACCATCTTAGGACATCGAGGGAGAATCAAAGCTGGGTCCACACCCACCAGGGAGCGAAGGCAGATGCAGAAACAACAAAGAATGAAGAGAGAGAAATAACAAGAAAGCAAGCATGGCGGTACACGGGAGTCTCTCTCGATCTTTCTTTCTCTCTTTCTCCCTTTATCTCTTTATCTTTCTTTCTTTCTTTTTCTCTCTCTCTCTCTCTCTCTCTCTCTCTCTCTCTCTCTCTCTCTCTCTCTCTCTCTCTCTCTCTCTCTCTCTCTCTCTCTCTCTCTCTCTCTCTTACTCTCTCTCCCTTACTCTCTCTCCCTTCCTTCCTTCCTTCCTTCCTTCCTTCCTTCCTTCCTTCCTTCCTTCCTTCCTCCCTCCTTCCCACTCCCCCCCTCCCTCATTATATCTGCGTTCCGTATCCCTTTCCCTCTCCCCCTCTCCCCCTCTCCCCCATTACATCTGCGTCCCGTGTCCCTTTCCCTCTCCCCCTCTCCCCTCTCCCCTCTCCCCTCTCCCCCATTACATCATCGCCCCGTGTCTCCCCCCCCCCCCCATCGCCCTGTCTCTCAGCTGTGCCCCATTAGCGGCGCTACTTAGACAGCGGCCGCTAATCCACGAAACATTAGTTTTGTGTTTCGTGACTGCTCCGTCTAATCAATGTTGGATTCGTGTTTTTTTCTTTTTCCTTTTTTTTCTTTTTTTCTCTCTTTTTCTTTTTGATATGATACACCTTTGATTTATTCTATTCCGATGGAGATATATAATCGCCCTAATATATTGAATCCATAAAACACATATCTAGATA
>BOPN01002222.1:55000-67500 GCA_017312705.2 Penaeus japonicus
GATTGTATGTGGTCGTGTGGATGTGATGAGTGCGCTTCGTTGATGTGCCCGTGTGGGTTGTGGATTTAAACGTACGTGCGCAGAAAGATATTTTTATGTATATGTTTATTTATATTTATATTTGTATATATGTGTGTATGTGTATGTGTATGTGTATGTGTATATACACGCACTGTTGGGTGATTGGGGGATTGACAGAAAGAAAGAGAGAGCAGGACAGACACATAGACAGACTCACACAGACAAACAAAAAGAAAGGGAGAGGGAGAGAGAAAGAAAAATCGATAAGTAAAGTAACCATGTGTCCAGACCATCACCATCTGCCAAGTGCACATCAAAGGGCGACAGGGAGCAGGCAGGTCAGCCCTGCGGTTCCCCCACCTCTCCTACCCCCTACCCTCACCTCCCTTCACCCTACCCCCACCTCTCGTACCCCCTACCCACACCTCCCTTACCTTCGTTCCCCCTAACCCCACCTCCCTTCACCCTACCCCTACCTCCCTTCACCCTACCCCTACCTCCCTTCCCCCTACCCCCACCTCCCTTCACCCTAACCCCACCTCCCCACCTCCCCCTACCTCCCTTCACCCTACCCCCACCTTCCTTCCCCCTACCCTTACCTCCCTTCCCCCACCTCCCTTCCCCCTACCCCCACCTCCCTCTACCTCCCTTCCCCTTCCCCACCTCCCTTCCCCTTCCCCCTACCCCCTACCCCCTTCCCCCTACCCCCTTATCCCCTCCCCCTACCCCCTACCCCCTCTTGGCGCCGACGATAAACGCCGCACGTGACAGCTTATCGAGCGATGATCGCCGGACGAAGGATTTGTTTACTTGAGAAGCCGCTCCCTCGCTCTCTCCCTCGCTCGCTCGCTCCACGGAATGCAAAGCGCGCTTCTGCTCGGGGCGCTGGCGGTGGCGAGGGCGAGGGGGAGGGGTGAAGGGGAGGGGGGGAGGGGGAGGGGGAGGGAGGTGGATTAAAGGGTCGGGGGGGGGAAATTCGTCGAGAGATGCATGCATATATACATGTATGTATACATACATATACATACATAACATACTTATACATACATACATACATACGTACATATATTACATATACGTACATATATACATATAAATACATACATACATATACACACACATTCATACATATACATAGATATACATACATATACATACATAAATACATACCTGTACAGCTACACAAATACATCTATGCATACATACATATACATATAGGCAGGTACACGCGCACGCACACACACACACACACACACACACACACACACACACACACACACACACACACACACACACACACACACACACACACACACACACACACAACACACACACACACACACACACACACACACACACACACACACACACATACACACACACACACACACACACACACACACACACACACACACACACACACACACATACACACACACACACACACACACACACACACACACACACACACACACACACACATACACACACACACACACACACACACACACACACACACACACACACACACACACACACACACATACACACACACACACACACACACACACACACACACACACACACACACACACACACACACACACACACACACACACACACACACACACACACACACACATACATACCCATTCATCTATACGGAGGGATAGTACAAGCGTGAGTGGCAGGGGGGGGGGGGGGGTAGAAGCATAAACGGAGGTAAGGTGGGAAGGAAGGAAGGAACTGGGAAGGAGAGATGGAAGCAAGTTATGACGGAGGAAGGTGAGAGGAGGAAGTAAAGGAAGGAAGGAAGGAAGGAAGGAAGGAGAGGGGGAGGAAAGCGGGAGAGAGGGGGGGAGGAAGGTAGAGAAAAGGAGAGAGGGGGAGGGAGGAAGGTAGAGAAAGGGAGAGAGGGGAAGGGAGGAAGGTAGAGAGAAAGGAGAGGGGAAGGGAGGAAGGGGGGAAGGGGGAGGAAGGTAGAGAAAAGGAGAGGGGGAGGGAGGAAGGTAGAAAGGGAGAGAGGGGAAGGGGAGGAAGGTAGAGAAAGGAGAGAGGGAAGGAGGAAGGGGGAAGGAGGAAGGTAGAGAAAAGGAGAGAGGGAAGGGAGGAAGGTAGAGAAAAGGAGAGAGGGAAGGGAGGAAGGGGAAGGGAGGAAGGTAGAGAAAAGGAGAGAGGGAAGGGAGGGAAGGTAGAGAAAAGGAGAGGGGAGGGAGGAAGGTAGAGAAAAGGAGAGAGGGAAGGGAGGAAGGGGAAGGGAGGAAGGTAGAGAAAAGGAGAGAGGGGAAGGGAGGAAGGTAGAGAAAAGGAGAGAGGGGGAGGGAGGAAGGTAGAGAAAGGGAGAGAGGGGAAGGGAGGAAGGTAGAGAAAAGGAGAGAGGGAAGGGAGGAAGGGGAAGGGAGGAAGGTAGAGAAAAAGGAGGGGAAGGGAGGAAGGTAAGAGAAAAGGAGAGAGAGGGGGAGAGGAAGGTAGAGAAAGGAGGGAAGGGAGGAAGGTAGAGAAAGGAGAGAGGGAAGGAGGGAAGGGGGAAGGGAGGAGGAAGGTAAGAAAAGGAGAGGGGGAGGGAGGAAGGTAGAGAAAAGGAGAGAGAGGGGAGAGGGAGGAAGGTAAGAGAAAGGAGAGAGGGAAGGGAGGAAGGGGAAGGGAGGAAGGTAGAGAAAAGGAGAGAGGGGGAGGGAGGAAGGTAGAGAAAGGGAGAGAGGGGAAGGGAGGAAGGTAGAGAAAAGGAGAGAGGGAAGGGAGGAAGGTAGAGAAAGGAGAGAGGGAAGGGAGGAAGGGGAAGGAGGAAGGTAGAAAAGGAGGGGAGGGAGGAAGACAGAAAGGGAGAGAGGGGAAGGGGGGAGGAAGGTAGAGAAAGGAGAGAGGGGAAGGAGGAAGGGGAAGGGAGGAAGGTAGAGAAAGGGAGAGAGGGGGAGGGAGGAAGGTAGAGAAAGGGAGAGAGGGGAAGGGAGGAAGGTAAGAAAAGAGGGAGAGAGGGAAGGGAGGAAGGGGAAGGGAGGAAGGTAGAGAAAAGGAGAGAGGGGGAGGGAGGAAGGTAGAGAAAAGGAGAGAGAGGGGGGAGGGAGGAAGGTAGAGAAAGGAGAGAGAGGGAAGGGAGGAAGGGGAAGGGAGGAAGGTAGAGAAAAGGAGAGAGGGGGAGGGAGGAAGGTAGAGAAAAAGGAGAGGGGGAGGGAGGGAAGGTAAGAGAAAAGAGGAGAGAGGGAAGGGAGGAAGGGAAGGGGAGGAAGGTAAGAAAAGGAGAGAGGGGAGGGAGGAAGGAAGGTGAGAAAAGGAGAGGGGAAGGGGAGGAAGGGGGAAGGAAGGAAGGTAGAGAAAAGGAGAGAGAGAGAGGGGGGAAGGGAGGAAGGTAGAGAAAGGGAGAGAGGGGAAGGGAGGAAGGTAGAGAAAAGGAGAGAGGGGAAGGGAGGAAGGTAGAGAAAAGGAGAGAGGGAAGGGAGGAAGGGGAAGGGAGGAAGGTAGAGAAAAGGAGAGAGGGGGAGGGAGGAAGGTAGAGAAAGGGAGAGAGGGGAAGGGAGGAAGGTAGAGAAAAGGAGAGAGGGAAGGGAGGAAGGGGAAGGGAGGAAGGTAGAGAAAAGGAGAGAGGGGGAGGGAGGAAGGTAGAGAAAGGGAGAGAGGGGAAGGGAGGAAGGTAGAGAAAAGGAGAGAGGGAAGGGAGGAAGGGGAAGGGAGGAAGGTAGAGAAAAGGAGAGAGGGGGAGGGAGGAAGGTAGAGAAAGGGAGAGAGGGGAAGGGAGGAAGGTAGAGAAAGGGAGAGAGGGGAAGGGAAGGGAGGGCAACCGAGACGAGACACATCCCCTAACCCCCTACCCCCCTCTCCCCCTCCCCCTACCCCCCTCTCCCCCTCCCCCCTACCCCGAGACTACAAACGCATCTTCAACCGTGTAGATGTTTCAACGCGGGGCAGTGTGAGGAGCGTTCGGCGAGGCGGTGCGGTGCGGTGCGGTGCGTATGCTATGCTCTCTTTATGCGCTGGGGGGAGGGGGAGGGAGGGGGAGGGGGGTTAGGAGGGAGGGAGGGAGTGTCTCATGCGTACGTACGTGCGTGCGTGCATGCGTGTGCCGCAGCTTTAATGTACCACGCCCTGGATGTGACACCGCTCCCGCGCTCCTCTTGTTTAAATGTCCCCCTCGGGTTCCACTCTTGCTTTCTGAGGGGGAGGGAGGGAGGGAGGGAGGGAGAGAGAGAGGGAGAGAGAGAGAGAGAGAGAGAGAGAGAGAGAGAGAGAATATGAGAGGGAGAGAGAGAGGGAGGGAGGGAAGGAAGGAGAGGGAAGGAGGGAGGGAGAGGGAGAGAGAGAGAGGGAGGGGAGGAGAGGGAGAGAGAGAGGAGGGAGGGAGAGGTAGGGAGAGAGGGAAGGAGAGAGGGAGAGAGAGAGAGAGCGTCAAGAACAGCCGAGGCGTCCAAAAGTGATGACTTGATTCCGCCAAGTGAGAGGGAGAGAGAGAGAAAGAGAAAGAGAAAGAGAAAGAGAAAGAGAGAGAGAGAGAGAGAGACTTATTCCGCCAAGAGAAAAAAAAACTCTAAAGAATCGCAACTTCGCCTTGTTCTCTTCTCCCCCCGTGTCTCTTTCTTTGTTTTTCTTTTTCCTTTCATCATAACTTTCCATTTTCTTTTTCTCTTTCTCTCGCCCCTGAAGGAGGTTGAAGGAGCAACAGGACCATTTCCATTCCAGGCTGTGACCTCTTGGAAGCAAAAAAACATATATATTTTTTTTATTCAATCCACGATCTGACTGGGGATTGACATAGTATCGATAAACCTTTTTTATTCTTCTTCTTTTCGGAAAATGCGATAATTTGCGATGGAAAGAAGAAAAGAGAGAGCAAGAGAAAGAAAAAGAGAAAGAGAAAGAGAGAGAAAGAGAGCGAGAGAGAGAGAGAGAGAGAGAGAGAAAGAGAAAGAGAAAGAGAAAGAGAAAGAGAAAAAGAGAGAGAGAAAGAGAAAGAAAAAGAAGGAGAGAGAGAATGAGCGAGAGAGAGAGAGAAAAAAAAAATAAAAAAAAAGACGATTCACTAATACGCCGACCGAAATTGCAATCGCTCGGTGATCTCTCGAGAGGAAGGCTCATTTGCAATCCCCGCGACTGATGCATTGGGTGTCGGCGGCGTTTGGTGGAGGGAGAGGGGGAGGGGGAGGGAGAGGGAGAGGGGAAGGGAGAGGGAGAGGGGGAGGGGGAGGGGAGGGAGGGGGAGGGAGAGGGAGAAAGAGAGGGAGTGGGAGAGGGAGAGGGGAGGGGACGAGGGATAGGGATAGGGATAAAGAGAGGGAATGAGGGAGAGGGAGAGGGGATGAGAAAGAGTGAGAGTGAGAGAGACAGAAGAAGATTGGGGATGTTGAAGGGGAAAGGGAAGGGGAATGGGAAGAGCGACGGCGACAAGAAGTGTGATGAACGAAATCAGGTGAAACCAGGTGACGGGGGAAGAGATTTGGACTCGACCGGGCGGTGCCGTCGGAAGCAGCGGAGATCAAAAACCAAAGACGATAAGAGAGGGGGAGAGGGAGAGAGAGAGAGAGAGAGAGAGAGAGAGAGAGAGAGAGAGAGAGAGAGAGAGAGAGAGAGAGAGAGAGAGAGAGAGAGATAGAGAGATAGAGGGGAGAGAGAGAAGATACGAGGAGGAGAAGGTGGAGAGAGAGAGAGAGAGACAGTGAGACAGAGAAAGAGAGAGAGAGAGAGAGAGAGAGAGAGAGAGAGAGAGAGAGAGAGAGAGAGAGAGAGAGAGAGAGAGAGAGAGAGAGAGAAAAAGAAGATACGAGGAGGAGAATGAGAATGAAAATAAGAAGGTGAAGAGGAGAGGGAAGGGAGCCTTTCACCTGAACTCGCGGCCGAGTCCGAGGTAGGGCCGGCGGGCAGAGATGTTCAAAGTCGGCCCTGAGAGTCCCTGAGCCTCTGTCGCAGTTCACTTGAACGGCGGGAGAGGGGCGGGGGAGGGGGGAGGAAGAAGGGAGGGGGGGGGACATCTCCGAGGGACGTCTCGGTCTCGGCAAACTTTCCCCTCGGGCTGAACAGGGTCATTGCTCAGGATAAATAGCTTTTGGAGACGTAGGAGGAGGAAGGGGAAGGAACGGAAGGTGGGGGGGGGGGGGAGAGGTATATGTGTAGATGTATACATATACTTATACTTATACTTATACAAATAATTATCCTTATCCTTATCCTTATACTTATATTTATATTTATATTTATATTTATATTTATATTTATACTTATACTTATACTTATACTTATACTTATACTTATACTTATACTTATACTTAAACACATACACAACCATGTATACACAAAGACGCATCTATGCATTCATACTTACATACATACATGCGCCCAATCCTACCTACACGCTAAACCAAATATCTTCATGTACTTTTTTATTCTTTGCAGGTAAGTGTGAAGGCGGGACCATCATGACAGCAATTGAAAGCGATCGGGTGAGTTAAGCGATGGAAGGGTAGATGACGGAGATGAAGACAGGCAGATGATCGATCGGACCCTTTCCCCCTTTCTCCCCTTCCCATTTCCCTTCCCATTTCCCTTCTCCCCGATCTCTATTCCTCTCTCCGATCCCTATTCCTCTCTCCGATCCCTATTCCTCTCTCCGATCCCTATTCCCTTCCCCCTCCCTCTTCCTCTCCCTTCCCTATTCCCTCTTCCCATTTCTCCCCTTCCCATTTCTCCCCTTCCCATTTCCCTTCTCCCCGATCCCTATTCCTCTCTCCGATCCCTATTCCCTCCCCCTCCCCCCTCCCTCTTCCTCTCCCTCTTCCGTCTCCTTTATCCTTCACGCATCTCCTCGCTCCATTTTCTATCCCTCTTCTCTTCTTCTTCTCTCCTCCTCCTCCTACTCTTCCTCCTCTTCCTCCTCTTCTTAATTTTCCTCATCTTATACTACCTTCCCCTTTCCCCATTCTGTTCTTTCTCACTTCCTTCCCCTTCCCGTTCTTTCCATGTCGCTCCCCTTATTCCTTTCCTCTCTTCTTCTCTCACCCTCCTTATCCTCTCCTTCCACCTTCCCTCCCCCCCTTCCCCTTTTTTCCTTACCCCTCTCCACCCCTCCCTTCCCGCTTTTCCTCCCACTTCCCCTTCCCCTTCCCCTTCCCCTTCTTCCATCCCCCTCTTCCTTTCCCCTCTCACCTCCCCTTCCCCCTTCCCCCTTTTCCTCTCACTTCCCCCTCCCCTTCCCCTTCTTCCATCCCCCTCCCCTCCCCTTTCCCCACCCCTTCCCCCCCTTCCCTCCTTCCCCCTCCCTTTCCCCCTCCCCATGGCTGCCCCAGAGTGTAAAAGTAGAAGGTACGTTTTGTCCAATCGCTGTGTAAAGTCGCAGGGACGAAGAAGAAAGAAAGAAAGCTAACGGAAGTGAATTTGCTCTTGGGGGGAGGGGGAGGGGGAGGGGGGCGGGAAACACGATTTTTCTTTTTGATTATTATTGTTGTTGTTGTTGTCGTTGTTGTCTTTGTTGTTGTTGTTGTACATATTATTTACACACTAATGTTGTTTCTCTTCTTGTTATTATTGATTGTTAAATAATTGTTGTTATTTTTATCATTATATATATATTTTTTTTTATTTGATATTATTTTTATTTTATCAATAATTATATCGTAATTAATAGTCGGTCATATCCTTTTTTTATACAATTATTATCGTTATTGACAAAGCTGTGAGTCTGACATCAGTGACTCACGCCGTCGGGCCAGCGAGTTCGCAAACCGTGGGTCTGACTCACCGTTTGTAAATGCGCGAGAGACCTGAGAGGGAGAGAGGGGGGAGGGAGAGGGAGAGGGGGGAAGGGAGAGGAGAGGAGAGGAGAGGAGAGGAGAGGGAGGGGGTGGGGGTGGGGGAGAGAGAGGGGGAAGGGAAGGGAGGGAGAGAGGGAAGGGAGAGAGAGAGGGAGAGGAAGAGGGGGGGAGAGAGAGGGGGGAAGGGTAGAGAGAGAGAGGGAGGGAGGGTAGAGAGGGAGGGAGAGAGTAGAGAGAGAGAGAAAGGGGGAAGGAGAGAGAGAGAGGGGGAGGGTAGAGAGAGAGAGGGAGGGAGGGTAGAAAGAGAAGGGGGAGATGGTAGGGAGAGAGTGGGGAGGGTAGAGAGAGAGGGGGGGAGGGAGAGAGTAGAGAGTAGAGAGAGAAGGGGGTAGAGAGAGAGAAGGAGAGAAATAGAGAGAGAGAAAGAGAAAAAGAGGAAGAAGAAGAGGAGGAAAAGTAAAAGTGGGAGAGGAAGAGGAAAAGTAAAAGTGGAAGAGGAGAAGAGGGAGAGGAGGAGAGGAAGAGGTGTCTCCACAACAAAGACCTCTATTTTCGGCTCCTGTTGACTCGGGCATCATCGTTCGCGCGAGTTTCTTCCGTTGATTGGGGGGTGGGGGGGTGGGGGGGGGCATGGGTCGTGTGCGTGTGTCTTAGTCGATTGTCGTGATGATGATTTTATTTTTGTTTGTTTGTTTGTTCCGGTTGATCTATCATTGAGGATGCTATTTCTGTCCGTATTATTTTCGAAGAGTTTGCAGATAGAGAGATAGATAGATAGATAGATAGATAGATAGATAGATAAATAGATATAAATAGATAGAGATATAAATAACTAAAACATATAAATCCAGTGGGTGAATTTAGAGTGCTGGAGACAATTCTAAATTAATTCTAGATTGCAAATACAAATTAAAAAAACCGGAAACAGAGTTGCTTATTATCCATTGGGTGAATCAGAGTGCGGTTGACTTGACAACACTCGCCCCATGATCACCCTAAACATCGTTAGCTTAATTAGGCCGATTCCTCCCGTGGCGGTTGCAGGGAGGCGAACGTGGGTCCCCGGGATTGCAAGTCGGAAACGCTGTCGCCTGTGCCACGCAGGCACGCTGTGAGGCAGGTTCAGGGGAAGGCTTTGGATTTTAGGTTTTGTTAGGGTGTGTGGAGAACAAGGGGTTTTAGAGCCGTAGAGGATATGAGATTTTAGGCCTATGGAGAACAAGAGCCATAGAGAACATGAGGTTTTAGGCCTCTGGAGAACAAGAGCCATAGAGAACATGAGGTTTTAGGCCTGTGGAGAACGAGAGGTTTTTAGAGCTATAGAGAACATGAGGTTTTAGGCCTGTGGAGAACGAGAGGTTTTTAGAGCCATAGAGAATATGAAATTTTAGGCCTATGGAGAACAAGAGCCATAGAGAACATGAGGTTTTAGGCCTGTGGAGAACGAGAGGTTTTTAGAGCCATAGAGAATATGAAATTTTAGGCCTATGGAGAACAAGAGGCTATAGAGAGCATGATGTGTAGAACGAAAGGTTCTTGGGCTTTGGAGAATAAGAGGTTCTAAACCTATGGAGAATAAAATGTTTCAGTGCTATGGAGAACAAAACGTGTTTGAGATATGAAGAACAGGAGGATTTAGAGCTATAGAGAACATGATGTGGAGGACAAGAAGTTTTAGAGTTAGGGAGAAGAAAAGGATTTAGTGTTTTGAAGATCAAGCAGGTTTAGAACGCTGTGGAAAAAAACAGAAGGTTTTAGAACGCTGGTGAACAGAAGGTTTGTTATATCAAGAGGTTTTCAAGATGAGAAGAATAACAGAAGGTTTTAGAACGCTGGTGAACAGAAGGTTTGTTATATCAAGAGGTTTTCAAGATGAGAAGAATAACAGAAGGTTTTAGAATGCTGGTGGACAGGTTTGTTATGTAAAGAGGTTTTCAAGATGAGATGAATAAGAAATGTTAGAGCTGTGGATAACAGGATGTTTTTAGAGGTCCGCATTGGAAGTAGTCTTGTTGTTAAGGAGGTATGAAGATTGCGCTGTGGGGGGGGGGGGTGCCTTGTTTTTTCTTTCATGTCAGTAAACGCTGCTTTCGGTTAAATATTTCCAAAAGGGTGAATAATATCAGCTCTGATCCAACTTTCATTACTCCCCTCCCCTCCCATTCTTATCTCCTTCTCCTTCCTTTCCCTCCCCCTACTCCCACCCCCACCCCACCCCCAAAAAAACAAGGGATATTAAACAGCCTTAAGCGGGTGGGGGTTACGGTAGATAGATCAGCTGATTTTAAGAACAGCTGGTTTTGAGATCAGCTGATTTTCAGAACAACTGTCTTTGAGATCAGCTGATTTTAAGAACAGCTGTTTTTGAGATCAGCTGATTTTGAGAACAGCTGGTTTTGAGATCAGCTGATTTTAAGAACAGCTGTTTTTGAGATCAGCTGATTTTGAGAGCGGCGGGACAGACCATCTGATATGCCGTGTGTTCTTGGACGTTCGTGTTGCTTTTTCGTGCGAGATTGGGAAGAGCAAGGAAGGAGATAAAGGATAAACGCAGGAATTAAGGGAATTAACGGAGAGTGCGCGTGTAAGCCGAGGCGGCGGTTTGAAAAGCTATTTTATTTTAGAAAAGATATGATGTGATATTCGGGAAAGAAAATATTGAGTTGCTTATGGAATTACGGTCGTTATCGTGTAGTGTTGGATAGATTGATTATATTATAAAGTTGTATTATTGATTGTTAGCATTTGATCTGTTGGGCGATCGAATTTTGCAACACTGCAAGGCGGTAAATAGCTGAGAACGGGAATGCTTTGGCAAGATTGGTAACGCTGAATGTGTAGCGTACGACGGGCGGGTGGCACGCACTATCTTGGTGTATTCTTTCTCTCTCTCTCTCTCTCTCACTCTCTCTCTCTCTCTCTCTCTCTCTCTCTCTCTCTCTCTCTCTCTCTCTCTCTCTCTCTCTCTCTCTCTCTCTCTCTCTTTCTCTCTCTCTCTTTCTTTCTTTCTTTCTTTCTTTCTTTCTTTCTCTCTTTCTCTCTTTCTTTCTCTCTCTCTCTCTCTCTCTCTCTCTCTCTCTCTCTCTCTCTCTCTCTCTCTCTCTCTCTCTCTCTCTTTCTCTCTCTCTTTCTCTCTCTTTCTCTCTCTCTCTCTCTCTCTCTCTCTCTCTCTCTCTCTCTCTCTCTCTCTCTCTCTCTCTCTCTCTCTCTCTCTCTCTCTCTCTCTCTCTCTCTCTCTCTCTCTCCCTCCCTCCCTCCCTCCCTTCCCTCCCCCCCCACTCTCTTGCGTGCGTGCGTTTTGTTCGTCCCTTTAACATGTCATGACGCGGCGGCCCCGTGCGCAGGTATTTGAAGGGATTAGAGTGATCTGTGCGTTGGCGCATTAAAAGGCAGTAGGGCACAGGGTATAGGGTATAGGGGGAGGGGGGGGGTTCTAGATGCCAGGGGTTGATGGCATTTGTCTAATTGAGAGGTTCGATTGTGCCCTGTCAGTAGAGGAGGAGGAGGGGGGGGGGGCTCTCGGTGGCGGTAGGTAGATAGCTGCTTGGTGTCTTTCTCTGTCTTTCTCTCTTTCTCTCTTTCTTTCTTTCTCTTTCTCTTTCTTTCTCTCTCTCTCTCTCTCTCTCTCTCTCTCTGAATGAATGTCAATAATAATGAAAAAAGAAGAAAAAGAATGAATGACGGACGATATTAATGAAAAAGAGGAAAGAAAAAAAAGAATGAATGACGATATTAATTGAAAAGGAAAGACAAAGAAAGAAAGAAAGAAAGGAAGAAAGTGAGTGCGGTTCCGAATAGACCCGTTGATATTTTTAGATCGCTGCATTTAGCTGTTGTTGTCTCGCATTGCTGGGGGTAATGTGCCGGAATGTTTTTTTTCTTTTTTTTTTCTTTTTTTTTTCTTTTTTTTTAGATATCATTTAAAGGTTAGGGTCATGCATGGTGCGTGTTTTTGATTCTGTGGAAGTTTGTTGGCGTTTCATTGTTTGTCGTTTGGTGGGGGTAAGTCGTGGCGTTGTTGTTGTTTTTGTTTTTGTTGTTGTTTGTGTTTCGTTTATTCAGGGTGGTATTGTTTATGTGCCGTTTCTTCTTCTTCGTTTTTCTCATCTTCATTTTCTTATTCTGATTATTCGTCTCTTTCTCCATCTCATCCTCTTTCTTCTTCCCTTCCCTTACCCAAGCCCTTACCCTTTCCCCTTCCCCTACCCTACCCCTACCCCTACCCTTACCCTTACCCCTTCCCTACCCCTACCCCTACCCTTTCTCTTTCCCTTTCCCTTCCCCTTCCCCCTCCCCCTTCCCTTCCCCCTCCCCCTTCCCTCCCCCTCCCCCTCCCCCTCCCCCTCCCTCCCTCTCCCCCTTTTCTCTCTTCTTGCGTCCAACATGACCCTGTAAGTTTGCGGTGACCTGCCGTTGTGAGTTGCCATCAGCTGATTTATTTCCAGGGTCTGGATTTATCGGTGTGTTCATTGCCCCGTTTTTTGTGCTTGCTAATTACAGGGGCGATTTTTTTTATTATTATCACTATCATTGTTATTTATTTGATTTTTTTTATTATTATCACTATCATTGTTATTTATTCGATATTTATTTATTATGATCGTTATTGCTATTTTGTCATTACTATTGCTTATTTGTATATTATATTGTTAATATCATTAGTATTTAATTGCTTATTTTCATTATTATTTTATTTTTTATTTTTTAAATTTTTTTTGCAAGTGTGTAAGAATTTATATATATTTT
>BOPN01002222.1:72500-87500 GCA_017312705.2 Penaeus japonicus
GAGGAGGAGGAGGAGGAGGAGGAGGAGGAGGAGGAGGAGGAGGAGGAGGAGAGCGGGCGAGAGAGTTTCCGGAAAGGACTCCCGCAAAGGACTCCACGATGTTGTTTCTCGACCCGGAGTCCTTTCCCGGAATCCTGTTCACACGTACCTTGTACCTTGCTCCTCCCCCCCCCCCCTCCGCTTCTGCCTCCTCCTATCCCCTCCCGTCATCCTACCCTTTCTCCCTCTTACTGCCTCCTCCTACTCCTTCTAACCTTCTTTCACCCTCTTTCTCACCGCCTCCTCTCATCCTACCCATTTTCCCTCTCCCTTCCTTCTCCCTTTTTTCTCCCTCCTCCCTCCTTACCTCCTTCCTTACCTCCTTCCTTACCTCCTTCCCTACCTACCTACCTCCCTCCTTCCTTCCCTCTTTCCCTCCCTCCCAACCTCCTTCCCTCCCTCCTTCCCTCCCCCCTACCTCCCTCCCTCCCTCCCTCCCTCCCTCCCTACCCTCCCTCCTTCCCTCCCTCCCTCCTTCTACCCTCCTCCCTCCCTCCCTCCCTCCCTCCTTCTACCCTCCTCCCTCCCTCCCTCCCTCCCTCCCTCCCTACCTACCTCCTCCCTCCAAATCTTTCGCATCTTCCCATTTCTACGTTTCTTTCTCGTGTGAAATTGGCACCATTACGACGATGATTCTTCGGGCTGCTTCTTAACGCGACGTGATTTCGAGTCCGAAAGGTCGCAGCGCGTTTGATGGATGTGTGACGTCATTAAGCTGCTGTTGATTTGCCGCCGGGCTTTTGGAGGTCGTGCCTTGTTGTTTTTGTTTGTTTGTTTTGTTTCGTTTGTTTCTGTGTTTTTGTTTTTGTTTGTTTGTTTGTTTGCTTGCTTGCTAAAGGAGCTCCGGGAGGGGTCTTTCACTGGGAGAGGTGTTTTGTTATGATTATTGTTATTATTACTTTCTGGAAACATACATCGCTCACCCAACCTACCTACCCTCTCGACCCCTGTCACAGGGATATTACTTGTATATATCTCTCTCCCCCCTCCCCACCTCTCTCTCTCTTTCTCTATCTCTCTCTCTCTCTCTCTCTCTCTCTCTCTCATATATATATATATATATATAATATATATATATATATATATATATATATATATATATATATATATATATATATATATATATATAGACGCGCGTGTGTGTGTGTGTGTGTGTGTGTGTGTGTGTGTGTGTGTGTGTGTGTGTGTGTGTGTGTGTGTGTGTGTGTGTGTGTGTGTGTGTGTGTGTGTGTGTGTGTGTGTGTGTGTGTGTACGACACTAAAATAAGCCACCACTCTTAGTTTCTCCCATTATCCGTCAACAAAAAAGAACCACAATTACACAGAAAACAACAGCATAGGATCTCCTCCCCCTCCCCCTCCCTCCCCCTTCTCCGGGCCCGACGAAGGATTCCCGGCCTCTCGGAGCGCCCTTTCTTTCCTTGAGCTGGGCGGGCGGGCGGGCGGATGGGCGGACGGGCGGGCGAGCGCGTTCCCGAGGACCTCTTATTAGCAGCGGGGAATAACGAAGGGCGGTAACCATGGCAACGCACAACGGCACGCGGGATGCTGCATCTTCCTTCCCTCCTCCTCCTCCTCCTCCTCCTCCTCCTCCTCCTCCTCCTCCTCCTCCTCCTCCTCCTCCTCCTCCTCCAGAAGCTGGCGGATGCTTGGGAGACCGCACTGGGGTCGCCGCGGAGATGCCAACGGGTGGACGGAAATTCCCCCCCTATCCCCCCCCCCCGCCCCTCCTCTTCCCCCTCCTCTTCGCGCGGAGGAACGGCGCGGGGGGCGTGTCTAGGGGGGTCATTTCCTTGCATGGCAGGGGGTGGGGGGAGGTGTACATGACGTGGATTTACATAAGCGCAGGGGCTCTTCGAAACGTGAGTGCATACGCGAGGATGCGTGTATGTTCGTAAAACGCACACACACACTCACGCTCACACTCATGCTCACACACACACACACACACACACACACACACACACACACACACACACACACACACACACACACACACACACACACACACACACACTCACACTCACACATTCATACACTCACTCTCTCCATCTCTCTCTCTCTCTCTCTCTCTCTCTCTCTCTCTCTCTCTCTCTCTCTCTCTCTCTCTCTCTCTCTCTCTCTCTCTCTCTCTCTCTCTCGCTCTCTCTCGCTCTCTCTCTCTCTCTCTCTCTCTCTCTCTCTCTCTCTCTCTCTCTCTCTCTCGCTCTCTCTCGCTCTCTCTCTCTCTCTCTCTCTCTCTCTCTCTCTCTCTCTCTCTCTCTCTCTCTCTCTCTCTCTCTCTCTCTCTCTCTCTCTCTCTCTCTCTCTCTGTGAGCAAGCGAGTAAATAAAGTTGCAAAGAAGGTTAGGCATCATTAACCTGCATCTGCAAATTCTAGGCGTAAAATTACCACGCGCTCTCTCGGTTGTTTCCAAGCTTTGATTTAGAACGCTGCTTTTGTTGCCTCTTCTTCTTCGTCTTCTTCTTTTCTTCTTCTTCTTCTTCTTCTTCTTCTTCTTCTTCTTCTTCTTCTTTTCCCTTTTCTCTTTTTTCTGTCTTTTTTTCTGCCTCCATCTTCTTCCTCCTCTTCTTTTTTTCCTTTTTTCTTCCCTCTTTTAACCCCTTCCCCTCTTTTCCCCCTTTTTCTTCTTCTCCCCCTGTCTCCCCTTTTCCCCTCCCCTTCCCCTCCCCCGCCTCCTCCCCCTTCCCCCGCCTCCTCCCTTTTCCCCCTTCTCCTCCCCCTCCCCCTCCGCCCACGCCCATGCCATCAGTGGAGACGCCGCCCGCGTGATGATGATGATGATGACGATGACACCGCGGCGACGCGACGGAGCGCAGAATGGCCGGGAATTATTCATGGCTTTATTAATAGACGCGCGCCGCTTCGGGTATTCTCGGGGCTGGTGTCAGCTGGTGTTTTTTTTGTTTTATTTTGTTCGCGAGTCGTTCCCTGTCTTGTCTTCTCCAGGTGGGCGTGGCCTTGGTGTTTGCTCGGTCTTTGGCGCTTTGGGCTGTCGGTGACGATGTGTTGTTGTTGTTGCTTTTTTGTTTTCTTTCTCTGTCTTTCTCTTTCTCTCTCTTTCTCTCTCTTTCTCTCTCTCTCTCTCTCTCTCTCTCTCTCTCTCTCTCTCTCTCTCTCTCTCTCTCTCTCTCTCTTGTTTACTTTTTATTTTTTTTCTTTCTCTGTTTCTTTCCTCTCTCATCTTTTTTCTTTTCTTTTCTTTCTTCTCTCATCTCTCTCTCTACTCTCATCTCTCTATTTTCTCTCTTTTCTCGCTCTTTTCTCTCTTTTTTCACTCTTCTCTTTCCTCTCTCTATCTATCTCTCTTCCTCTCCTTCTCCTTCTACTCCTTCTCCCCATTCCTTCTCCTTACTCCCACTCCCACTCCCACTCCCACTCCCTTCTCCACTATCTCCCCTTATTCCCCTGCCATCTCCCTCCCCCTCCCCTCCCCCTCCCCTTCCCCTTCCCATCATTTTCATATGTGGCCACACATTTCCTTCGCTCGCCTGTTTGCTCTTGGCGCCGGGTCACTTGCAGGGGAAAGAGGGGGGGATGGTGGAGGGGGAGGGGGAGGGGGAGGGGGATGGGATGGGATGGTGGAGGGGTAGAGGGAGGGGGAGGGAAGGGGGATGAATCGCTTTCCGATTGCATGGCGAGTCTTAATCCGCGTCTTGCAGATTGTTTAGCTGACGGGAGTATTCCGGCGTGGGGGGGGGTAGGGTAGGGGGCGGGGGATGCAAAGCAATGCAATGCAATGTTAAGCCCGTAGGGAGGGGGTGAGGGTGGGGGGCGGCGGGAGGGGGTTGCAAGTGGTGAGAGTTGCGGTCATCGGGCACGTTTTTTTTGGGGGGGGCGTTTTCTTTGCTTGTTTTATTCTTTCTTTCTCTCTTTCTTTCTTTCTTTTCGTTTCTTTTTTTTTCTTTTCTTTGTTTGTCTGTGTGGTCCTCCTCGTCCTTTCTTTCCTTCTCCCATGGATGGATGGATGGGTGGATGGATGAATGGGCGGGTGGTTTAATGAATGATAAAAGATGAAGCCACAGCGTAGGTCTTTACCGACAGACGTTTATGATCGCGGTTGATCGCGTCGACCTGCCATTTGAAGAAGAAGAAGAAGAAGGAAGAAAAACTGTGCTAATCGATCCTTCTTGAACGGTGTCCTCCGGTGTCCTTTGGCTCCGCCCCCCATCACCCGCCCCCCGCCCCCTTTTTTTTCCACGCCCGCCGCGGCTCCGCCCTCCGCCCTCCGCCCTCCGCCGTGGGGGAGCTCTCGTGCGCTGTGTGTGTGTATGTGTGTGTGTGTGCGTGTGTGTGTGTGTGCCGGGAGCTCGATCACGCCTCCGCCTGCAGTGGGTCGTCGTCTTAGCCGCCGTCAGGATGTGTTGCCGCCTCACGGGGAGGGTTGCAGCGTATTGATCACGCTCTCCTTCCCCTCTGCCTCCTTGCCTCCCCTCTCCCCCTCCCCCCCTTCCGCCTGTGTCTTTCTCTCTCTCTCTTTTTCTCTTTCTCTTTCTCTTTCTCTTTTTCTCTCTTTCTCTTCTCTCTTTCTCTCTTTCTCTCTTTCTCTCTTTCTCTCTTTCTCTCTTTCTCTCTCTCTCTCTCTCTCTCTCTCTCTCTCTCTCTCTCTCTCTCTCTCTCTCTCTCTCTCTCTCTCTCTCTCTCTCTCTCTCTCTCTCTCTCTCTCTCTCTCTCTCTCTCTCTCTCTCTCTCTCTCTCTCTCTCTCTCTCTCTCTCTCTCTCTCTCTTTCTCGTTCTCTTTCTCTTTCTCTTTCTCCTCTGCTCCTTCTTCCCCTTCTCGTCCTCCCTCTCTTCCCTGCTTCCTCTTCCTTTCTTCCCCTTCTCCTCTCCCGCTCTCCCCCTCCTTCCTTCCCATCTTTTCCTCCGCACGTGAATGATAAATTGTTGGATTTTAGGTTAATTTCGAGTTTGCTTTTATTTATTTGTGCGTAATTTATTTTTCATATTAAGCATCATTTTTTTCATGGCGACAAGTATGGTCCAGGCCAGGTATGCGCACCATGCACGGCTTGCATGGTAATCCGCTAGACAGGACGGCGACCTGGTGCCCAGCCATATAGAGATGTTGCAGGAATGTCTCACTGCAAGAATTTTTCGCCATTCTGCCTCTCTCTCTCTCTCTCTCTCTCTCTCTCTCTCTCTCTCTCTCTCTCTCTCTCTCTCTCTCTCTCTCTCTCTCTTCCTCTTTCTTACTATCTTTCTCTCTTTCTTACTCTCTCTCTTTCTTACTTACTCTGTCTTTCTCTTTCTTACTCTTTTTCTTTTTCTTACTCGTCCTCACTCACTCTCTCTCTTACTTTCTCTTTCTCTCATGCCACTTAAAATTTATAGTTCTTTCTTTTCCCCTCTCTCTTTCTTACGCTTTTTAACTCTGTCTCTTTCTCTCTCTTTCTCTCTCATACCACTTATAGTGTACGGCTAAGATCACTTATAATGTATAGAGAAAAGCCCAAGGAAGGAAGGAAGGAAGGAAGGAAGGAAGGAAGGAAGGAAGGAAGGAAGGAAGGAAAAGGACAAAAAATAAAAGAGGAAGAAGGAGGGAAAGAACAAGAACAAGAATACGGAGGAGGTGAGGAGGAGGAGAAGGATGAGGATAATGATGATGATGATGATAGGTGTCACGGAGACATAGTTGAGAGGTAAGGGATGAGGTGGAGGAGGTGTGAGGCAGTTAAGTCTGGGAGATGAGGGCGTCATGGTTGGAGTTGGTGGGCTAAGGGGAAGAAGAAGAAGATGATGATTATTATTATTATGATGATGATGATGATGAAGAAAAAGGAGGAGGAGAAGAAGGAGGAGGAGAAGGTGAAGGAGGAGGAGGAGGAGGAGGAGGAGGAGGAGGAAGATGAGGAAGAAGAGGAAAAAGAAAAGGTAGGGAGAGAAAAGAAAAAAAAAGAACAATACAGATAATAATAATGACAACGAAAAAGAAAAGAAAAACGAGAACTATGATACAGAGCCCTACAGTGCCCCTCCTCCTCCCCCTCCCCTTCCCCTTCCCTCGCCCCTTCTCCTTTCCCCCTTCCCCTTCCCCCTCCCCCTTCCCCCCTCAACCTTCCCCCTCCCCCTCCCCATCCCCTTCCCCTTCCCCCTCCCCATGGGCACTGGACCCACGCCTTCCATTTTTTAGCCTCGCGACGTTTCCCTGTTGGGCGGCCGGGCATTAGGCGCAGCAGTGATGGCTGTTTGCGAGTGGGCGGGCGGGCGTGGTGGTGGTGATGGCCGCGTAAACAGTGGGTGTGTTTGCGCGTGTGTGATGAGGCTGGTGATGAATATTTTGATGTTGCGTCATCGTTATAGTCGTCGTCGTTATCACCTTTGCTCCTCTCGTGTCTGATTGTGTTTTTTTTTGTTTTTTTTTTTGCTTGTTTGGATTTTTTTTTTGGGTGGGGGGTTGGTTGGGGTGGGGTGGGTGGGGGTTGTGAGGGTTAAAGGGGAAAGACTGTCTCTTTTTTTTGTCGACTGTCTCTTTTTTTTCTTTTCTTTTCTTGTCTTAATCTTTGTTTGGTTGTTTTTGGGTGTTTGTTTACGCTTATGGGAGTGTTTGGGTGAATTTCGATCGCACGTGAATGATAAATTGTTGGATTTTAGGTTAATTTCGAGTTTGCTTTTATTTATTTGTGCGTAATTTATTTTTCATATTAAGCATCATTTTTTTCATGGCGACAAGTATGGTCCAGGCCAGGTATGCGCACCATGCACGGCTTGCATGGTAATCCGCTAGACAGGACGGCGACCTGGTGCCCAGCCATATAGAGATGTTGCAGGAATGTCTCACTGCAAGAATTTTTCGCCATTCTGCCTCTCTCTCTCTCTCTCTCTCTCTCTCTCTCTCTCTCTCTCTCTCTCCCTATATATATATATATATATATATATATATATATATATATATATATATTTCTCTATCTCAAATTATATCTCTTTAGAAATTGTTTACCTGCATTGCGTATTGCTTTGCATTTTTTTATATATATTTATTTACTATTTATATGTTTCTATTATTATCTTTTTCTTTGCTTATCACATTTCTCTCTAGACATTTATCGTCCTTTATGCTATGACTTATTATATTATATTACAGTTGATTTTTTTTACTGCAGGTGGCTGGCCACACATCAGAAACAGCACTAGTATTTGTTTTATCTTATATTTATCTTATATTATCTTTTATCTCCATATTTCCCCCTCCCTTGCCGATTGCATAAGGTTGCACGATCGAGGCAGATAACAGACCGCAGATGAGGTCACGTAAATGATACAGTTTATTATGCAATCTTTCGTGGCAACGGCCTTATCAGCATAGTGTATCTGTTATCAAGCGCCTTTGTATTCGTTAATACTTGTTATGTATGTTGATAGATAATATATGTTTTACGGAATATATCTTCGGTTATTTACTGTTATTTACGTATATTTACTATAGTTATTGACTTTATGGTTTATTTATATAGTTTACTTTATAGTTTATCTCCGCGATCCGTGTATTGCTGGGCACCGTCAGCGCCGGTCGGTGTGTTGGGTTCGTTCGGTCTGTCGGATTGGGTCGGGTCGGGTCGGGTCGGGTCGAATAGTGTCGGGTCGGGTCGGGTTTGGTCGATTAGTGTCGGGTCGTGTCGGGTTGGATTGGGTCGGGTCGTGTCGGGTATGATCGGGTCGAATAGTGTCGGGTCGGGTCGAGTAGTGTCGGGTCGGGTCGAATAGTGTCGGGTCGGGTCGGGTCTGATCGGGTCGAGCAGTGTCGGGTCGGGTTGGAATGTAGAGCTTGTGGTGGTAGTTGTGGTAGCGGCTGTAGTTGTAGTGGTGGCGGTAGGAGTTTGTTGTCTGTATTCTTACGATGTTGGGGTTTTGTTTATTTCCGGATAAACAAGCAGAAACTCCAGGGAATAAACAGGCGAAAGAAAACACAAGAGAGAGACATACAGACACACACACACACACACACACACACACACACACACACACACACACACACACACACACACACACACACACACACACACACTCACACACATGCATACAGAGAGAGAGAGAGAGAGAGAGAGAGAGAGAGAGAGAGAGAGAGAGAGAGAGAGAGAGAAAGAGATAAAGTAGGAAGAAAAGGGAAAAAACAAAATAGTCCCCAAAAGATCCACCCAACCCATAGGAGTAACGCGACCCCCCCCCCCCCCCCGGCCCCGGCGCAACACGTGCAGGTCGACCCTCGCGCAAAACGTAAATAAACTTGCGAGAGCTTTTATCGTGGGATTTGTGAATGGGAGGTGGGAGCGCGGAGTGCCAAGAGGGGGGGGGGGAGAGGGAAGGAGTGGGAGAGAAAGAGGGTGAAAGAATGGGTATTTTTCTTTGGAGCGAGGAAATGAGTGGGAGTGGGTGTGGGTGTGGGAGTGGGAGTGGGAGTGGGAGTGGGAGTGGGTGTGGGTGTGGGTGTGGGTGTGGGTGTGGGTGTGGGTGTGGGAGTGGAGTGGGAGTAGGAGTGGGAGTAGGAGTAGGAGTGGAGTGGGAGTGGGAAAAGGAGTGGGAGTACAAGTAGGAGTAGGAGTAAGAGTAGGGAAAAATGGAGGGAGAGAGGGAAAAGGAGAGGGTAAGGGAGAAGGGGTACGGAAAATGGGCAGAGAGAAAAAAAAGAGATTAGCTGACCGGAAGCACGAAGAGAGAGGAAGGAAACCAAAAAAGCAAGTCTGTGATGACCTGCGACCCGCGAATGTGACCCGGTTTGAGTCAGGTCTGTCGGTAAGGGGATCCATAGTGGGGGGTGGGGGGAGAGGAGAGGAGGGGGAAGTGGGGGAAGAAGGGGTGGGGGGAGAGGAGAGGAAGGGGAAGTGGGGGAAGAAGGGGTGGGGGGAGAGGAGAGGAGAGGAGGGGGGAGTGGGGGAAGAAGGGGGGGGAGAGGAGAGGAAGGGGAAGTGGGGGAAGAAGGGGTGGGGGGAGAGGAGAGGAAGGGGGAGTGGGGGAAGAAGGGGTAGGGGGAGGGGGGAGAGGAGAGGAAGGGGAAGTGGGGGAAGAAGGGAGGGGGTAGGGGGAGGGGGGAGGTTGGGGTTAGGATGTCAAGAAGCGGAAACTCTTCTGCGAAGTGTGTGTGTGTCAAAACCCGATATTCCTTTTTAAGAAACTCGCGCTCCGTCTGCCCGCCCGTCCGCCCGTCCGCCCGCCCGTCCGCCCGCCCGTCCAGATTGGTTTGCGTGCTTCACTTCACTTCACTTCGCTTCGCTTTGCTTCTTTTGCTTTTCGGGGGCTGGGGAGTGTGTGGTTCAGTGGGATGAAGTATTCTGCTTGTTTTTTTCTCTTCTTTGTTTCTTTCTCTGCTTTTCTCTGTTTTTCTCTTTCTCTCTGTTTGTATGTTTGTCTTTGTCTTTATCTTTCTCTTTCTCTCCCCTCGCTTTCTTTCTTTCTTTCTTTATCTCTCTGTCTCTCTCTCTCTCTCTCTCTCTCTCCCTCTCCCTCTCCCTCTCCCTCTCCCTCTCCCTCCCACATACCCACACACCTACCCCCACACCCCATCACCCCCTCATCCCCACATCCTTCCTCTCCTCCCTTCCCTCCCCATCTCCCCAACACCCCCCTCCCCATCTCCCCCCACCCATCCACCTATCCACGCGCACAAACTCTCCCCCTACCCCACCCCGCCCCACCCACCTCCACCCCGGTCAGCGAGCACACGGGTTGGTCCCAGCCATTACACTCACAAGGTCGCCCGCCCGCCCGCCCGTTGCTGGAGTCAGCTGGCCGATTGGCTCCCGGAGACGACGAGGCGGGCGAGGGCGGAATGTGTGTGCGGGGAATGGATTTAGTTTATATTTTCTTTTTCTTTTTTTTTTGTAATTAGTGTTTGTTTTTTTCCTCTTCCCCCTTTTTTGTTTGTTTTTTGTTGTTGTTCGTATTGTCATTATAATTAATATCGTTATGATTGTTATCATCATTACCACCAACAACAAACACAAAAACATCGTCGTCATCATCATCATCAGAAATTGATTGCCTAATAGAGTCCCCCCTTTTTAAAATCCTTCGCCATACTTTCTCTGTCTCCCTCTCTTTTGTTCTCTCTATCTCTCTCTCTCTCTCTCTATCTATCTATCTATCTATCTATCTATCTATCTATCTATCTATCTATCTCTCTCTCTCTCTCTCTCTCTCTCTCTCTCTCTCTCTCTCTCTCTCTCTCTCTCTCTCTCTCTCTCACTCTCTCTCACTCTCTCTCTCTCTCTTCCTCCCTCCCTCTCTCCTTCTCTCTCTCTTTCTTTCCCTCGATCCATCCATCCATCCCTCTTTTTTTATCTTTTCTTTTTTCTTTTCCTTTGACGTTCCAGTATTTTTGGTGTCATATCCGTGATGCTTTGCACTTTGCAACAGTCACCGCAGGCAGTGAAATGAATCGGTAATTACGACCACGGATTTCGAAAACCCGTCAATTTCCGCGAAAATAATTACAATTAGGTTAATCAGCGCAATTATTATTATCATGAATTCTAATGCGTTGATTATATATATATATATTTCTTTTTTTAGGCGTATTGTAACTTCCCCGATGAATGGATGTAGTGTGTTGTTCATTCACAAAAGCCCGTGGGAATTCCAGTGCCACTCGATTCCGAATGAATTTTTTGCAACGGGAATGCAGGGATGTTGAGGCGAGTTTCTGTAGGTTTGTGGGTAGTTGAGGTGGAGCGATTCTCTGGCGGTGTTGCGGTGCGAGTGGAAGAAAGTGGATGGGTTTTGGGAAGTAGAATCTATATATATATATATATATTTTTTTTTTCTGAAAGGGTCTCTTCTGTTGTTGATTTATTGTTAGATCCTGTTTCACTCTTGTTGAATCATTATTAAATTCTGTTTATATTGCTTCATCATTGTTAGATTCTGTTCATTGTTGGATTCTGTTGCACGATTGCGAGTTTTCGTCGCTCGAATCTGACACGAGATCAGCTGCATTTCCTTTTTTTCTCTTTTAATTATTATTATTATTAAACGATCGAATGTTACCCCGGCGCGCGCCTTGTTGCTAAATAGCCAGTGCACCGGGGACGCGGCTCCTGCTAACCCGGGCGTCTCCAAGGGGTCAGGAGGTCGGGGGGGTCGGGGGGTCGGGGGTATCGTGGGATGGGATGTCCCTTCGCGGCCATCGAGAAGGTGGGGGGGATGGGATTGGAGGGGGCGGGGGCGGAGGGGTGGGGGGCTAAGAAGCGTCTTATCCCCATGGACCGTCGCTCCTTCTCACCTCACCTCATCTCATCCCATCTCATCCCTCCCTCCCACCCCTCCGCCTCCTCTACTTTCTTTCCACCCCTCCTCCCCTTTCACTTTCCCTTATACCCTTGCCCACAGCTTCTTCTTCTTCTTCTTCTTCTTCTTCTTCTTCTTCTTCTTCTTCTCTTCTTCTTCTTCTTTTCCTTCTCCTTCTTCTTCTTCTTCTTTCTCTTCTTCTTCTTCTTCTTCTCTCTCTCTTCTTCTTCCTCTTCTTCTTCTTCTTCTTCTCTCTCTCTCTCTTTTGGTATTTCCATCCTCCTCCTTCCCCCCTTGGACCTTCCCTCCTTCTCCTCCTCCCCCGCCTTATTGGACTTTCCATCCTTTGCCCCCTTCTCCCCCTCCCTCCCTCCATTCCCCCCCTATTTCCCCTCCCTCCCCTCCACTTCCCCCTATTTCCCCTCCCTCCCTCCACTCCCCCCTATATCCCCTCCCTCCACCCCCCCCCTATATCCCCTCCCTCCACCCCCCCTATAATCCCCTCCCTCCACTCCCCCCTATTTCTCCCTCCTTCCCTCCTTCCCTCCTTCCCTCCCTCCACTCCCCGTCAGACCACCGGAAGCCAGTGCCTAGCTGCTGAAGTTCCAGTGCGGTTCCTGTTGTCAGCGCTTTCTCGTCAGCGCCGCCGGTGTCAGCGTCAGGAGCGTTGCTGTCAGCGCGCTACATTCTTATCTCTTTTCTTTTCATTGTTTTTATTTGAGTATTTATCGACGTTTAGAAAGAGGGAGGGAGGGAGAGAGAGAGAGAAAGAGAAAGAGTAAGAGAAAGATGGAGCCGGACAGAGAAAGGGAGAGAGAGATAGATGGAGCTGGAGGGAGGGAGAGAGAGAGAGAGAGAGAGAGAGAGAGAGAGAGAGAGAGAGAGAGAGAGGGGGAAGACCTTCCGTGTCCTTTTATTATGTGCTCCTGTCTTGTCTTGATCCGCTTCTTACACCCCACCCCCTACCCCACCCCCTCCCCCTTTCCTCTTTCCTTTCACCCCCTTCCCCCCCTTTTCAGATTCCATACCCTACCTCACTCTCCTTTGTCTCGCGGGCCCTGCTGTCTCGCCCAGACCTGTCTAGACAGCACTCGCCACTTCCTGTCTGTGTGGGAGTGGGTGTTCGTGTGTTCGTGCGTGCGTGTGTGCGTGTTTTCGTGCCCAGATGGGTTGCGGGGTCCCTCCTGTGGAGCGGTTGTGCATGGGTTTTTTCCCCTCTACTTTGTGAGCCATCGATATATAACCCTTCTCTCTCTCTCTCTCTCTCTCTCTTTCTCTCTCTCTCTCTCTCTTTCTCTCTCACTCCCTCTCCCTCTCTCTCTCCTCCCTTCTCTTCCCTATCTCCCCTCCAATCCTCCCTCCCCTCTCTTTACCTTCCCCTTCCCCCCTTCCTACCTCTCACTATCCCCCTCGCCTTCCCCTTCCCCCTTTCCTACCTCTCACTATCCCCCTCCTCCCCTTCCCCCCGCCTCCCCTCCCCCCTCCCCCCTTCCCCTCCTGCCCCTCGTATGTAAGTAGATAATGCGATTCCCTGCGAGGAGGTGCGACCGGCCCGGCCCGTTAGTCCCCTTGACGAGGGATCGTTAGACGCCATCGTCACCGGGGGGGAGGGAGGGGGAGGGTGGAGGAGGGGGATGGGGGTACCCTCTGGACTGCAGACGTGATGGGCAGTTGGGCATTGGTGTGTCTGCGTCATCGTCGTCGTCATCGTCATCGTCATCGTCATCGTCTTTATCGTCGTCACTCGATCTGGCTTGTAGGCGCCTTGGATTTTTTTTTTCCTTTTTTTCTATGAAGGGAGAGGGTCATATTTTTTGTTTTTTTTAGTTTTTTTTTGAGTGGAGGGTAGCCTTGAATTACCAAAGTTTTTATTTTTTTTTTATTTCGACTTTGATGAGGCGGAAAGATGTAGAGTTACCTTGGTGATAAATGGGAATCCATTTCCTTTTTTTTACTTCTTTTTTTATATAGAGGAAGATCTTTTCGTTTGGTTAACTTTTTTTTTTTTTACAGAGGTTGTGTTAACGGTTCGTTTCTTTTGTTCAATCTTTCTCGTTTTGTCATTAATTTAATGAGAAAGGCATTAGATTAGTAAGGAAGACATTAAATTAGTAAGAAATACATGAAATTAGTAAGAAATGCAATGAATTAGTAAGAAATGCAATGAATTAGTAAGAAATGCAATGAATTAGTAAGAAATGCAATGAATGAGTAAGAAATGCAATGAATTAGTAAGAAAGACATTAGATTAGTAAAATGCAATGAATTAGTAAGAAATGACTTTGGATTATTTCTCCCACCGCTGATGCCTCCGCTTCCGCCTTGTTATCCTCATTTAATTATCCCACTTCCGACATGCCTGCCTCCCCGCGTGGACGTCCTTATCTCTCCGTCGCATTCGTCGCCGCCCCCGCGAGAATGGAAACGGACGGCATCTTGTACTAGAGTGTGAAGATGCTCCCCTTCCCTCTCCTCTCCTCCCCCCACCCGCGGAAGGGAGGGGAGGAGGAAGGGTGGGAGGGAGAGAGGGTGGGAGGAAGAGAGGGTGGGAGGAAGGGTGGGAGGAAGGGTGGGAGGGAGGGAGGGAGGGAGGGAGGGAGGGAGGGAGGAAGGAAGGAAGGAAGGAAGGAAGGAAGGAAGGAAGGAAGGAAGGAAGGAAGGAAGGAAGGAAGGAAGGAAGGAAGGAAGAGGAGGGAGGGAAGACAGGCAGTCAGACAGACAGACAGACAGACAGACAGACAGAGAGAGAGAACACGACCTTTGTTTACATCCATCGACAGGGCCACGTGGCGAGCGAGGGAAGACACTAGCTTGATGGGGGTTGAGAGGAATAGCTTCGGTTGGTTAGGTTGGATATGGTGGAAATCTTCGCTGTCTTCTTGTCACTATACTTTCACGTTTGATGGTGATCTCCATTGAGTTGCCACTGGACTAACGATATAGTGAATAGTGTTTGTTTGTATGTTTATGCTGATTTGTTTGTCTGTTTGTATGTTTATGCTGATTTGTTTGTCTGTTTGTATGTTTATGCTGATTTGTTTGTCTGTTTGTATGTTTATGCTGATTTGTTTGTCTGTTTGTTTACATGTGGCGCATCAACGGCGAACGCTTTCGAGTGCCACTGACCGACCGACGGATCGAGGCGAAAGATTAGCTTGTGATTTACGGTTTTTTAGTCCTTCACTCATGAGGATTACGAGAAAGGTTAAAAGTGGCTGTAATTCATGTTTTTTTTTTAATGCATGACATGATTTCTCGCTTTAACCCTCGTGTCATGTTAGCAGGAATGGATTCCTCTTTGTCTCCTGGTTGGTGGTGATGTTTCACTTTTTTGTCGTTCGTTCTTTCGACCTTGGTGGGTTAGTTAGGCATGGCTTTTCCCCCCGTCTTTGTCCTCTTAACTTCTCTCTCTGCTCTTCGTTCTTTCTCGTTTCCTTCTCCTTCCCCCATCTCTCTCTCTTTCTTTCTTTCTCTTCCTTCCCCTTCCTCCATCTCTTTCTTTCTTTCTTTCTCTTTCTCTGTTTCTCTCTCTTTCTCTCTCTCTCTCTCTCTCTCTCTCTCTCTCTCTCTCTCTCTCTCTCTCTCTCTCTCTCTCTCTCTCTCTCTCTCTCTCTCTCTCTCTCTCACCTTCTCCTCTCCTTTCCTGTTCCCCTCTCCCTCCTCATCACCCCCCCCTCTCTTGTCTCCCCCCCTCCTCCCCTTCCTGCGTTTAGCTTAGCGAGCGCCTTTGTCAGCGGGACATC
>BOPN01002222.1:92500-97500 GCA_017312705.2 Penaeus japonicus
TAGACTTAGGTGTTTTGATTGCACTTTCGCTTCGTATGTCTTTAAGGGGATGAGTTTTCATGAGGGAAAAGTAGGAGGGAAAATGTCTACATTTCTACGTCTTCTACGTGAGGTGGAAAGAATAAAATGACGTTTACATTTTTTTTTTTTTTTTTTACATAAGGGGAAAGAATGACGTCTATATTTTTACGTTTTCTAGACGAGGGGAAAGGATAAAAGACGTCATCATTTTTCTACGTTTTCTGACGTCATCACTTTTACATTTTCTGACGTCATCACTTTTACATTTTCTGACGTCATCACTTCTACGTTTCCTGACGTCATCACTTCTACGTTCTCTGACGTCATCACTTCTACGTTTTCTGACGTCATCACTTCTACGTTTTCTGGCGTCATCACTTGTACGTTTTCTGACGTCATCACTTCTACGTTTTCTAGACAAGTGGAAAGGAGAATGACGTCCATGATGTGTTGCATTTGTGGCGATAACGACTCGAGGGTGAAGTGACTCACCTTGACTCACGTCCGCTGCGGAGGAGGAGGAGGAGAATTCGTTGCTGGAAATGTTTTTGTTGTTGCTTGTTGCTCCTGTTGTTGTTGTTGATTTTGTTGTTGCTTGTTACTCCTTTTGTTGTTGTTGATTTTGTTGTTGCTTGTTGCTCCTTTTGTTGATTTTGTTGTTGCTTGTTGCTCCTTTTGTTGTTGTTGATTTTGTTGTTGCTTGTTGCTCCTTTTGTTGGAAATGTTTTTGTTGTTGCTTGTTGCTCCTGGTGTTGTTGTTGATTTTGTTGTTGCTTGATGCTCCTTTTGTTGTTGATGTTGTTGTTGCTCCTGTTGCTCCTTTTGTTGTTGCTTGTTGCTCCTGTTGTTGTTGTTGATTTTGTTGTTGCTTGTTGCTCCTTTTGTTGTTGTTGATTTTGTTGTTGCTTGTTGCTCCTTTTGTTGTTGATTTTGTTGTTGCTCCTGTTGTTGTTGATTTTGTTGCTGCTCCTGTTGTTGTTGATTTTGTTGTTGCTTGTTGCTCCTTTTGTTGTTGATTTTGTTGTTGCTTGTTGCTCCTTTTGTTGTTGATTTTGTTGTTGCTTGTTGCTCCTTTTGTTGTTGTTGTTGATTTTGTTGTTGCTTGTTGCTCCTGTTGTTGCTTTTGATTTTGTTGTTGCATGTTGCTCCTGTTGTTGATTTTGTTGTTGCTTGTTGATCCTGTTGTTGTTGATTTTGTTGTTGCTTGTTGCTCCTGTTGTTGTTGATTTTGTTGTTGTTATTGGGATTTTTTTATGCTTTTGTTTTTAGTTTGGTATTTAGGTTTTCCGATAGTTTAGCAGTGCTGTGTGGAGCGTTCGATGTCGGTTCGGAAATATGGATTTTTCTTTTTTTAAATTGTTTTGTATGGTTGATTTTATTTATTTCTTTGCTTAATAAAGTAGTTGTGATTTTACTGATGTGTTTTCTTTCTCTCTCTTTTGCAGGTACGGATGCTTATGCTGTGGTTTATGAAGTGAAGCAGTTTACTAGTTGGGTAAAGTACAAGGGAAATAGTGTTAGAGGCACACGCTCTCTCCTTCCATCCCTTCCTCTCCCCTCTCTTCCTCATTCCCTCTCTCCTATCTCTTTTTCTATCTCTCCCTCTCCTCTCTCTCTCTCTCTTCTCTCTCTCTCTCTCTCTATCTCTCTCTCTCTCTCTCTCTCTCTCTCTCTCTCTCTCTCTCTCTCTCTCTCTCTCTCTCTCCCTCTCTCCCTCTCTCCCTCTCTCCCTCTCTCCCTCTCTTTCCTTCCCTCCCTCTCTCTCCTCCACCTCCTTCCTTCCATCCCTGCTCCTCCTCTTCCCCCCCTCCCTCTCTCCCTCCCCTCCGTCCCCTCCCCTCCCTCCCTCCCTCCCTCCCTCCCCCTCCCTCGATAGGAATAACGTAGAAGTGAGCACCTAAAGCCCCGCTGAGGAGGCCTTCACGGGATGAGCGCTTTCTTACTTAAAGCAGCGTGATGTGCTTGCGTCTGGGGTTTATGAGGGCTGGGGGGGTGGGAGGGCGTTAGTGCAGCAGGGGCGGAACGGGCGGCGCGGGCGGCACGGCGCTGCTACGTCGGTTTAGGGCTTTTGTTTGGGATCTTTAGGCTTTTGTTTTGGGTCTGTTTTTTCTTGTTTTGTCTTTGTTTTGGGTGTTTTGTTTTTGTTTTTCTTGTTTATTTTTTGTTTTGGTGTCTATTGTCTTTGTTTTGGGGCTTGTTTTTCTTGTTTTGTCTTTGTATTGGAGTCTTTTGTGTTTGTTTTGGGTCTTGTTTTTATTGTTTGGTACTTATTTTGGTCTGTTTTGTCTTTGTTTGCTGCAATTTTCATCGTTTAGTGTCATGTCTTATTTGCTTAGTCTTTGTTTGGTCGTTGTTCAGCATTTAAACTTTAATTTTTTTTGTCTATGTTTAGAGTATTTATCTGGGATTTCGTCTCTTTTTTTGCTTTTTTGTTTTTCTTTTGTCTTTGTTCAGAGTATTTATCTGGGCTTTCGTCTCTTTTTATTGAGTCTTTGTGTAGTCTCATTTGTTTGAGTTTTTATCAAGTCTTGGTCTTGGGAGGGGGATGGTGGTGGGGGGGTGAGGGGGGATAGGGATAGGGGATAGGGGGGATGAGGTGCTTTCATTAGCGCTAGTTATTGTCGGCTTTTTTTTTTTTTTTTTTTTATCTGGCGTGTTTTTGTTTGTTTGTTAGGCTGGTTGGCTGGGATTTTTTTTTCTTTGTTTTTCGGTTTCTTTGCAGGATGGAAGGAGGTGCACACGCACACACATAAGCACACGCAAAAAGAGAGAGAAAATGAAAGAGAGAGAAAAATAGAGAAAGAAAAAAAGAGAGAAAGAAAGAAAGAGAAAGAGAGAGAGAAAGAGCAATTTTCTTGATCAGAGAGTGAGAAAGAGAGAGAGAGAGACAAAAAAAAGAAAAGAAAAGAGAGAGAGAGAGAGAGAGAGCAATTCTCCTGATCAGCTGATTCAAGCGCTGACATTTCGCTAATCAGGAAGGGAGTGATCATCGCAGATTCACATACCGCGCGCGCCAGATGCTTGGCTTACCTGCCTCGCCGCGGGTGATTGATGCTCCTCCCCTTCTTCTGTCTGTCTCTCTCTCTCTCTCTCCTCTCCTCTCCTCCTCCTCTCCTCTCCTCTCCTCCTCCTCTCCTCTCTCTCTCTCTCTCTCTCTCTCTCTCTCTCTCTCTCTCTCTCTCTCTCTCTCTCTCTCTCCTCTTTTCTCCTCGTCTCCTCCTCTCTTCTCCTTGCTTTCATCCTCTTACTCTCACTCCTCTTTACCCCTCGTCTCTTCCTCTTGCCTCCTTGCTTTCATCCTCTTACTCTTACTCTTCTTCTATTTCTGTCTCTTTTTTCTCACTGCCCTTTTCTTTCTTTCAGTCTTTCTCTTCGTCTCTCGATTTTCTTGTTTGTTTTTGTCTTCTTTCTCTTGTTCTCTTCTCTTTTCTTCTCTTCTCTTGTTCTCTTCTCTTCTCTTGATCATTCTCATCTCGCCCTTTCCTCTCCCCTCAGCCCTCCTTCCCCTCTCCCCATTTTCCCCTTCTTCCCCTTTCCTTCTTCTCCCCTCTCCCCCTCTCCCCCTCTCCCCCTCTTCCCTTTTTCCTCACTCTTTCCCTTCTCTCCTCTTCTCCTTTCTTAGAAGAGTAGAAGGGCTTGTTAAGAGAAAGTGGGCTGATAAAAAGAGTGTGGGGGGCGGGGGGAGGAGGAAATCGGGAGGAATGGAAGGAATGAGAGGAGGAAGAGGGGGGGAAGGTGAAAGAAGGATGGAAGGAGAGGAGGAAACGAGGAGGGAGAGAAAGAGAGATGAGAGGAGGGGGGAAAGAGGGATGCAATGAAAGAGAGAAGCAAGAAGGGAAGAAAGAAAGAAAGAGGAGGAGGAGAAGGAGGAGGAGGAGGAGGAGGAGCAGCAGGGAGGATTATTTACTACTACTATTATTATTACGCATTTACGCGTGCGAAGGGCCTCCTCTTACTGTCCACGCACGTCAGGCGGCGCGCGAATCACGCCCCGGCCACAGGACGGGGACGCGTGACTTGGGGAGGGAAAGGCAGGCTGGATGGGCGGCGGGGGGGGGGGGGGGGGGGGGGGGGGGGGGGGGGGGGGGGGGGGGGGGGGGGGGGGGGGGGGGGGGGGGGGGGGGGGGGGGGGGGGGGGGGGGGGGGGGGGGGGGGGGGGGGGGAGGGGGAGAGGGAGAGGGAGAGGGAGAGATGAAGAGAAAAAGAATGGGAATGGGTGAGGGAGAGAGAGAGAGAGAGGGAGAAGTGAAGGGAGAAAGAATGGGAGAGGGAGAGGGAGAGGGAGAGTGATGGAGGAAATTAAGAGAGGGAGAAGAAGGGGGTAATAACGTGGGCGTGGCTGTGAGGAATGCGGGAAGTAAATGCGGTAGTACATATAGGCCTACTACACTTGAGAGCAAAAAAAGGCAGTTTCCCGACCAAAGATATTTCAGTACCATTAATTAATTTCTAAATGACAATTTGGAGCTATTGTTTCTAGACAAAAGACGAATAATAAAAAAATAAAAAATGGGAACAAACTTTGGATACTTTTTTATTTTTTATTTTTTTATTATTATTTTTGACTTATATCTATAGGCCTAGACTGTCCTTCCGGCTGAGTTTGCCTGGAACGGGATAATTTTTTTTCGCGATGCATTCCTTCTCCGTATAGGCCTACACTCGCGAGTAGATCTTTAGTTTTCCGGTCTTCCTCTTCTATCCCTTTCCTTCCTTTTATTCAGTTTCTTTCGTGGTTGATTTTGCGGTGTGTTTGTGTATTTATTATTATGATTTGTTGTTGTTATTTTTTTTTAATTTTTATTGTTATTGTTATTACTATTACTGTTGCTAGTAATATTGATATTACTATCATTATCATTATGACAAACGATGTGTTTCATTGGTGTGGGTTGTGTGCATTTTATCATCGTGATTTCGTAATCCCCCCTTCCCCTCCCCCTCTCCCTCCCCTCTCCCTCCCCTTTCCCCTTCTCCTC
>BOPN01002222.1:102500-104576 GCA_017312705.2 Penaeus japonicus
GAGAGAGAGAGAGAGAGAGAGACGCGCCCGCCCCGCCCGCCCCGACCGCCCCGCCCGCTGTCCAAAAGCGTATTCCTTCCGCACAACAAAGGGAGTGGCTTTTGTAACTTTCAACGTAAGAAGAGTCATCTTAAAGATAAAGATAGAGATGGAGATAGAGAGAAAGAGAGAAAAAAAAATAACATGAATTCGTTACATGTCCTCTTTGTGTGTGTGTGTTTTTTGTTGTTGTTGTTTTTTCGTTTTTTTTGTTCCTGTTTTGATCTTTGTTCTTTTTTTTTTTTTTTGGGGGGGGGTTATGGGGATAGAGGAGGTGAGGTGGACAGTCTTTTTTTTCTTTTCTTTTTTTCTTTCCTTACCTACTTGCTTTGCTTTTCCTTTCTTTCCCTTGTTTTCCCTTCCCATCTCCCTATTCCCTGCCATTTGTTTCTTTTCTTCTCGCTTACTTTCCCCTCCATTCTGTTCCCTCCTTCACCCCCCCCCTTTCCATTCTCCTCCCTTCCCCTCTATTTTTCTTATTTACCTCCTCTTACCTCTCCCTCTCTCTCTCTCTCTCTCTCTCTCTCTCTCTCTCTCTCTCTCTCTCTCTCTCTCTCTCTCTCTCTCTCTCTCTCCTTCTCTCTCTCCCCCTCCCTTCCTTCCTCCCTTCCTCCCTCCCTCTCCCCCTCCCTCCCTACCCTCCTTCCCACTCCCTCTCCCTCCCTACCCTCCTTCCCACTCCCTCTCCCTCCCTACCCTCCTTCCCTCTCTCCCTCTCTCTCTCCCCATCCCTCCCTCTCTCCTCCCTCCCTCCTTCCCTCCCACTCGCCGCCCTTCACTACCGGAACCCCAGTGCCACTCTTGCTATGCCGGCGAGTGCCACATCGCGCCCAGGCATGGCGTGACAGTGTTGGTCCGTGGACTGTTTTCCGTGGTCCGTGATCCATTGGTCCTTGGTCCGTGATCCATTGGTCCTTGGTCCGTTGTCCGTGATCCATTGGTCACTTATCTCAATAAACTCGTCAAAGTCAAAAAGTCAAAGTCATTGGTCATTGGTCCGTGGTCCGTGGTCCGTGAACCATTGGTCCGTGGTCCGTGAACCATTGGTCCTTGGTCCGTGGTCCTTGGTCCTTGTCCCGTAGTCCGTAGTCTGTGGTCCGTGGTCCTTTTTATGATAGCGTGGCGTGGAAGGAGGCGGTCGACGAGTCCTATTTTTTTCCTTCCTTCCTTCCTTCCATCCAGGGGGCGCTGAGGAAACCTGGGATCAAGTGATGATTTGTTACTGTTATTATCGAAAGAGCGAATGGGGGAAAGCTTAAAGGAAGGAAGGAAGGGCTGGGAGAGAGAGAGAGAGAGCGAGAGAGAGAGAGAGGGAGAGGGAGAGGGAGAGGGAGAGGGAGAGAGAGAGAGAGAGAGAGAGAGGAGAAAGCGGAGTAATGTCTGGGAATGGGAGAGAGAGAAAGGGGAGGACTCGAAAGGTATGGAGAAGGGGAGAGAACGAGAAGGAAATGGCGTTTGGAAAAGGAGAGAAAGGGGAAGACTTAAAAAAAAATAAGATCAGTGGATAAAAAGAAAGAGGGGAGAGGAAGAGAGCGAAATATAGTTCGGAAAAGGAGAGAAAGGAGGACTTAAAAGAGGAAAAGAGGGAGAGGAAGAGAGCGAACAAGAAGAGAGGAAAAGAGCGAACAAGAAGAGAGGAAAAGAGCGAATAAGGAGAGAGGAAGAGAGCGAATAAGGGGGGAGGAAAAGAGCGAACAAGGGAAGAGGAAAAGAGCGAACAAGGGAAGAGGAAAAGAGCGAACAAGGGAAGAGGAAGAGAGCGAACAAGAGGAGAGGAAAAGAGCGAACAAGGGAAGATGAAAAGAGCGAACAAAGAGAGAGGAAAAGAGCGAACAAGGGGAGAGGAAAAGAGCGAACAAGGGGAGAGGAAAAGAGCGAACAAGGAGAGAGGAAAAGAGCGAACAAGGAGAGAGGAAAAGAGCGAATAAGGGGAGAGGAAAAGAGCGAATAAGGGGAGAGGAAAAGAGCGAACAAGAGGAGAGGAAGAGATCGAACAAGGGTAGAGAAAATGAGCGAACAAGAAGAGAGGAAAAGAGC
>BOPN01002222.1:119652-124652 GCA_017312705.2 Penaeus japonicus
ACGGTATGTCACAAGAGAAAACTTTCCAATTTTTTTGGGTAACTATTGAATTGTTGTAACAGGATATAAGACGTCGTCGTGACTTCCTATTTTTTTTATCAACCCCTTGCAGATATATTTGCTTGCCTAGTCCCCAGGGCGGCCACTAGTGCCACCTTCGCGGCACCCCAGTAGGGTTTTATTTCAGAGCTAGGCAGCATCATGCGACATATTTTGAGATTTCACGCTCTCTTTCAGTCACTCATTATACATTAGAGCCAATTTTGTGTTCGTATTATTTTGTGTTCGACTGAGTTGTGAGACATATATGTGTCATATGATAGGCTTTATCGCTGTTGAAGTCGACTAAGATTGTAAAATAGGGTCCATAAAAGCTCATTAGTTTCTTTGTACATAGTGTGACAAGTATTTCGTTTTTTTTGGGAGAACAAAAAGCAACTTCAATTTTTTACGTATTCGTACGAAAGATAACATGAAGAGATGGGGAAAAGGAAGGAAGGAAGACTTATGAGCCTTACTGATGCAGGTGCACATAATCAATGGTCAACTGATTTTACTTCGTGTGACTTGTTATGATGCTATCTTTCTTTATGAAGTACATTACACAAAATGCACTTGATATTTTCCCTCTATATCCCCTACTTGAAAAGCTACGAACCACCTCATGCGTCATAGATCAATTGGCTCTAGAGTAAAATGTATGATAATTTGTAATAAAACTTCTTGTTGAGTATATAGATTTTTTGTCAAGAATAAAAAAGGTGAATACTGTAATTATCCCCCCCCCCTCTCCCTCTCTCTATCTATCTATCTATCTTCATCTATCTATCTATCTAGCTCTCTCTTTCTCTCTCCCTCACTCATTGTGATGAAGCCCGAGGTATCGCTGTTTAAAAAAAGTGTGTTGTCATATGTGTGCGTGTAGATTAATCATAACTCCTGATATTTGTATTTTCATATTTGTCTTACGTTCCTCCATCATTTAGTAATAGTATGTTTTAAGAATAAAGAAGCTTGCCCCAGAATCTTCGACGGGGTTTGGAAAAGAAGGTTGTACATTGGATCATGCCAAATAGGGTGTCTAGAATTATATTATCATATATTTAAAAAGATAGAAAATAAAAATTAAGTCGTTTTAGATATATACCGTATATTTTACATAATCATAATTCAGTTACTGAAACACTGTTTATCGCGTACCAGTGTTTTGCTGTAATGTATTTAAATTGGTGAAACATTTTTCACTTAAAATTTAAAGATAAGTAAACATAAGTCATTATCTTCTGTTAGAAAACAATAGTGGATACTTTAAGCTCACAGGGACACTAAACGTAACAGATAAATGTCATGTTACATTTGTGAATAACTTTAGCAAATTAGTGAATTATTTAAACGTATTATCAATATCATCATCATTATCATTGCAATTATTATTATCATTATAATAATAATGATATCATTATCATCATCATCATCATCATTATCATTATTAGTAATATCAACATCATCACTATCATCATTGTGATCATTATCATTATCTACATTGTCCTTGATTCGCTTATCATCATCATAACAACTGTTACAACTGTATATGGTGTCTCTTCATCATCATCGTTATTACAACTATCATTGTAATTATTAACAATACCGTTTACATCACTATTATCTTTATCTTATCATTATCATATATATTTGTTTTCATTTTTATTGATATTTTCCTTATTGTTCATTCTATGTGTTCCTTATTATCATCGGTTTCATGGCTATAATAAATATTTTTAATTGCCGTCATTGGTAAAATCATTCCATGTATCAATATAATCTATTTCTTAATCATTTTTTTTATCTGTTATTATCTGTTACTATTTTTCTATCTTTGATTATTATTCTTTCTAGTCTCTGTGGAAGGGATGTAAAAATAAACTACAATTCTATTATATCGTTTTTATTTTTTGTCTTCATTTTATATCTCTTCATCTGAAATAGTTAAATCTTGTGTTATTATTGACTATACTTATGATTATGTAAATATTAAACTAATGTTAATTCAAAGTCATGCCATCGGTATATCAACTCATTGACTTAGATGTACAATATACATTTTTTTTTAACATCAGATTATAATGGTGATATGCATGCAGAAACAGGTGGGACATTTTTAAACATTATACCATAAAAAAATATATTGTGTTTTTGCGTCAAGTTTTCATTTTCCTTCTTCCTATTGTATCCTTCCATGTTTAATTTTCTTTCAAAATTTCGTCTTTTCAGAGTTTATTTTTTCCAATCCTAGTTTCAGGAGCACTTGAAACACACTCTTTACCAATTAATTTCTGTATATCTAAACTGTGTGTATTTCCTTGCATATTTCTAATGTTTTTTTTTTTTTTTTTTTAATATGCGGTTAATATGAAAAAGGTTCTATAGCATGAAAATCAAGAAAGTTTTCCAAAATTAGTTCTCTTAGGGAAAAGCTCTTTAGAGCTTGGTTCAATAAAGTTGGTTCCCTTAGATTTATAAATCCTTGTTCCATCAACTTTTCTTCCCAGTTTTATCTATGTCGATTTTACAAAACGGTTCTCTTTCTTCTATATACTTCGTTTCTGCAAAATCGTTCTGATTGCAAGTAAATCCTTGACCCAGAAAGTTCATTTTTGGTTGGCCTTGAAAATGCCACAAATAAGTTCTGGTTCTCCTTAAATCCAAGTTCCACAAAATATGCTCTGTTTTCCCATAAATCCAGGTTCCACAGAATGATTTCTGGTTCCTCGTAAATCCAGGTTCCACAAAATAACTTCTGGTTCTTCGTAAATCCAGGTTCCACAAAACAGGTTCTGGGTGTCCATCTCCATGTTCCTCTCGCATGGTTCCACCCACTTCTTACGGTTCGATTCTCCGCCCAGTGGTTCACAGGTACAGGTTCAGTTTCATTCCAGACGTGATAGTGGTTCAAATAACAGATTCTGAAAAGGTATTCTTTTGTGAATATTCTTTAAAGAACTTTCGAATTCTGTTTCTTCAAAAGTCTTTGGTTTTCATTCTCATTCAAAGAAAACAGTTTACATACAATTATTTTATCTAAATCAATTTATCTATTTTTTGCAGATAGAGCAACCTATGTAGATAGATAGATGGGCAGATAGATATACATCTAGAAAAAAAATCAAACAAAATACGAAAAAGGCATGATATATCACTCATGAAAACGTATAAAAACGCATGGTACACATCAAATGCCTCTGGTAATAATGAAGGTAATAACGATGAAAAAGATTAACATGATTCCAATAATGATGATGATCATAAAGATAATCATGAAAGTAATCGTAGTGATAGCAATAACAATGATGATAATATCAACAGTAACAAAACCAACTTACTTTTCAAAACGATATCCATCAGCCAGCCTCCTTTTCATAGGCCTACCGAAGCCTCCTCTGCGTCACCTGATTTTGCATGTTTTTTTCGAAGGTTGTTTTTCGAAGGTAGTTGCTAGGGTGATATTACAGCATGTTGCAGAAGTGTTTTTTTTTTAGGGAAGTTTGTTTGCGATTTACTGCATAGCGAGGCTTTAAGTACGATAGAATAATAATGATAATGACGGTGATGATGATGATGAGATGGAGGAAGATGAAGAAAACGAGGAGGGAGGAGGAGGAAGTGGGGAGAAGGAAGATGAGGACAATATAGAGGAGGAGGAGGAAGACGGGAATGAGGAAGAAGGTTGAATACAAGACGAAGAAGAAGAAGGTGAGAAAGAAGGAAAAGAAAGAGTAGTAAGAGTAAGAGGGAGAGGAGGAAATACAGGACAGGGAAGAGGAGGAGGAAGAAGAAGCAGCGAGAGAAACAGGAAGAAGAGATAGGATGAGAAAAAGAAAGAGAAGGAATAAAACAAAGAGAGGGGAAGAGGAAGTAGAAGTGAAATGAGAGGAAGAGGAAAAAGAAGGAAGAGAGGAAATACAGGGAGGAGGGAAAAGTAGGGGGAAAAAGACGAAAAAGGAGTAGGCATAGGAGACAAAGGGGGAAATACAGGAGAAAGGAGGACAGGGCGGAGGAAGAGAAGAGAAGAAAAGGAGCAGCAGCAAAAGACGGAGGAGGAGGAAGGAAGAAGAGGAAATGCTGGAGAACAGGGAAGAGGAAAAGGAGAGAGAAAGAGAATTACGAGGAATAAGAGGAAGAAAATGAGGAGGAGATGAGGCTCAGTAATACTGGAATCAATAAGATCTAAATGCTTATGTCTATGATATCTGCAACAAGAATAGGATGATGATAATGATTAATAATTACAACAGATACTGATCTATAGAAATGAAAATCATGCAGATTATGCAAATATTAAATGATACAAATGCTACTATTCTTTATATTAAGAATAATAATAAGAAAATAAAAAATATAAATATCTTCACATGCAATTGAAAAGCTTCAAAGCTTTAATGTTTTTGGCTTTGTTTTAAAATAAAGCTTCAGCGATTCGCCAGGCTTCACTCTTAAGCATAAGCTCAGTGTTTCTATGCTTCGTTCTTCCTTAAAGTTTTACAAATACAAAAAAAAAATCACCGTATTTGCATTTTCTTTTCCCCTTTTTTGTCTTCATTAATTCTTTTATTGCTATTTCTCAGTTCCCTTTTTCCTTCTGGGTTTTATTCAAGTGCCCGTAGGTGCCATTAAGCTTTTGTCTTTAAGCTTCGCTATTTGAAAATAAGCTTCATAAGCAAGAATCGCTGCATTTGGTAAGCTTCACGAAGGTACTCCACAACCGTTGACCAATTACTAACCACAAGCCAACGGTGGTGGAGTTACCAACATGAAGTCTGACCATGAGGCACTCACTCTCGCGTCGTGGGTGTTCCAAGATGGCTGCTTGCTGTGTGGGTCGAAGGGGGTGTTCCAAGATGGCGGGTGGATGGGATTGTTTTGGGTGTTCCAAGATGGCGGGTGGATGGGATTGTTTTGGGTGTTCCAAGATGGCGGGTGGATGGGATTGTGTGGGTGTTCCA
>BOPN01002222.1:129652-132152 GCA_017312705.2 Penaeus japonicus
CACAGTTGTTGTTTGTGTTTGCTGGTGTTACTTAAGAGGGGGAGGTAGGGATCCTGAAAGGGGAGATAGGAAGGGAGGAGAGGAGGAAGGGAGAGACAGACAGACTGTGAAAGAGAGAGAGGGAGAGAGAGAGAGTGGGGGATATTAAAGCAAAATATTTTGATGACTGTACCTAGTGACATCTATAGACAGATATATTGCAGTTTCTCATTTGCAGAACCAAACAATGTGTAAAAAAGGGAGAGAAAGAGAGAGTCAGAGAGCTAAAGGTGGACCAACAGACAGCAAGCAATAGCCCCAGACAGGCAGACATTCACCCACAGAACCGAGAATCACAGACAGATAGTCAAATAGAGAGCGATAGCTATACAGACAGACTCTCATGAGACCGATATCCAGACATTAGCAGACAGAGAGAGACAAAGAGACAGACAGGTAGACCACTTGCGAAACCGAGACAAACAGACCACCAGGCAGACAGACAGACAGACAGACCCCAAGGCAGATAAACAGACACTCAAACCACCAGGCAGACAGACAAACAGAACCAGGAGAAAGACAGACAAGCTCCTTCTCCGGCAAGGCTAAGACAGAGAGAAAAAGACAGCAAGAGACAGACAGAGCGAAAAGCAGACCCAAAGACAGTCAGACATCCAGACAGACTCTCCCTCGCCAGACGGAGAGGAGCAGAGGAGGGCGTGCGGGCGCGGGCGGGCTAGTCGACAGTCGGGCGGGCGGGCGGGCGGCGGGCGGCGGGCGACCTTCGTCTAACGGATCTGAACGAACGGGCTCCAAGGCCAGCGCCAACAACCGGTCTGTCTCGCTGCGGGTAAGCGGGTTGTTCGCACGACCATGGGCTCCCTCGCGCCCTTCTTTTTGTTGTTGTTGCTTCGATTTTTTTCTTCTTCTTTTTTTTCTTCTTCTTCTTTTTTGAGTGTGTGTGTGTGTGTGTTTCTCTCTTGGTTTTATTTCTATTCTTTTTCCTTTTTTTTCTTCTTTCTTTTTCTTTTTTTATTTGGAAGAGGAGGCTTTTGTTTTAGTATTTTGTTTGTTTGTTTGTTTGTTTGTTTTTTATTTGTCTGGGGTTACGGTATTTTAGGTGGGGTGTGTCTTTGTTTTTGTTGGTGTTTTGCCTTCTCGTTTATTTGTTTTTATATCGTAAGGGTGATTCGGTGTTTCGTTTTGGTGTACGGGCGAGACGAAGCTTCGAATCGTGTTGGAAAATGAACCAAAGATCGAAGCAGTGACATAGAGAAAAATAATGATAATAACAACAGTGCTGAAGAAGGGATGATAGCGAAATTATGAAACATATCTCATGAAAAAAATAAATAAATAATAAAAAAGTCTAGCGAATTTAAAAGAGTTAAAATGTTAAAAACTGACGCCTAAGATAGGAAGCAAGAGGAAGAAGAGAGGGAGAGAGAGGGGGTGAGGGGAGAGGGAGAGAGAGGGGGTGAGGGGAGAGGGAGAGGGGAGGGGTTAGATCCGGTCGCGGGAGCTTTCCTGTGACTCAGAAACTCCTCGGGAACCTCCATGCATGAGTCACTCAACGTACACATGAACACAAACAAGCATGCAGGCACATGCAAACACATAGGTATTTATACACAAGCACTTATACGTACACTTTCACATACATCCACTAGTACACACAAAAAATCACAATAAACACGAACACACACTGACGCAAAAAGGAGTATGTAACATGACAAGAAGTCACCAAAATCAACACAGGTAAATAACAAGATGTAAACAGGTGTGAATATAAGGTCCTTAAGATGCCTGTTGAAGGATCCCCTCCCCCCTCCCCTGTCCCCTCTCCAAGGATTAAGACTCATTTGAATATTCCTAGGACGTCTATGTGTGTTCAAGTACGTTTCTTCTTCAGCTGAAAAAGAACAACAATGTGTCTGTGTGTTTGTATACATACATACATACATACACACACACACACACACACACACACACACACACACACACACACATATACATATATATATATATATATATATGTATATGTGTGTGTGTGTGTGTGTGTGTGTGAACCTGCGGATGTTTATATCTGCTGAAAAATCAAAAATTATTTCTGCTCTGTTCAGATTCAGTTTGCATGACTATTTTTCTACAACATACATAGCAAATATCAAACTACTAGGACACACAGTCATGCAAACCCAATTAGAGCAGAAAATAGATTTGGCATCAATCGCTCCCCAGGCATGACTCGGGCACGATTGCACTTCCATGTTGCAATTTGAGCAAAAATAGGTTTACGCGATCGCCAGCCTTAAACACAGGCTTGTGACGTCACCCAAGGTAACATAGCGGTGCCGCGTTCGACAAGCTATCAATACATGTATAAACTTTGTGTTATTTTGGCTTAGTCGGATTGGAAGTGGTGGGGGAGGGGGAGGGAGGGGGGGAGGGAGGGGGGAGAGGGGAGGGGGTTATCTATAAGGGAAGGGGTGGGAGGGGAGAGGGTTATCTCTAAGTGAGG
>BOPN01002222.1:137152-139652 GCA_017312705.2 Penaeus japonicus
CTTCCCTTTCATCTTGGTACGTTCCGTTGCCTTTTCTTTTCGCTTTCAAAATCATGCATCTCCGTTTGCCTTAATTTTCTATTCCCTTTTTTTCCTTCTCTTTCTTCTGCCCCTTTCTGTTCCCTTTTATCTCTTCCCTTCCCTCTCCTATCCTTTCCTTCTATAACTTCCTATTTTTCCTTCCCGTGCTTGTCCTTTCCCTACTCCCTTCCCTCTTCCTCCCTTCCCCTCACCCACCCTATGCCTCCATCCCCCTTCTCCTTCTCTTCCCCAACTTCTGTCCTTCCCACAGCTTCCCTTCGCCGTCCACCACCCACCTCCCTTCCTCCCTCCTTCCCTTCCTCTCTCTCTCCTTCCCTCCCTCCCTCCCTCCCTCCCCTCACAACCTATCTCACATCTCCAACTTCCCTCCCTACTCCCTTCCTTGCCCAGCCCACCTTACGCCTCCCTCTCGCCTCCCCGTCCCCCCCCCCCCCTCCTTCGGGATGGAGCAGTGAGAGTGGCCCTGGCGTTGAGAGCCCGACAGGAGGCCTAACGGAGACTGGCTACCACCTGCTTTGCCAAGGTTGTTGCACGCTCATGTACGCACGAACACACGAGTAGGTGGGTGTAGGGACAGGGGGGAGGGGGAGAGGAGGGGGGAAGGGGGAGGGGAGAGAGATGTTTTTGATTTTGTGTGTTTTGTGTATGTGTATCCATGTATATGTGTGTTTTATGTGTGAGTACCAGTGCATATGTAGGTTCGTGAGTGTTGTATCATTACTACATATATGTATGTATGTGTGCATAATTATGAAATAATGTATATATATATGTCTGTATATCAATTAATGTAGCTATTTAACTGTTAAACTTTATGTATATGTATACAGCAGGAAGATGGAGGAAAGAGAGAGAGAGAGAGAGAGAGAGAGAGAGAAATAGAGAAATAGATAGAGGGGGAGGAGAACTAGAGTTAAATAGACAGACAGACAGACAGGGAGAGGGAGAGAGAGAGAAAGAACTAGAGCCAGACAGATACAGATACCTGTTCCCCGACAGAGTCTGCTAACGCATTATGAGATAACTTGTCATGCACAGTCATGCCATGCACCAGATGGCACGCATGACGAAATAAAGAGACGAGATAATAATAGTAATGACAAAAGCAGTAGCAGCAAAGGTGACAGTACTAATATCAATATAAGTAGTGATGATGATAATAATGATACTAATGAATATTATAATAAAGATAATGATAATTATAGTAGTAGTAGAAGCAGCAGCAGTAGTGCAATAATAACAACAGTGATAACAGTTGATAACAAGAATAAGGAATAATCTTCAATATTTATTTTGTTTTTAAATATGTCCCCTAATTCCTCGTTCGGTGTGTTTTTCCTATTACTTACTCTATCTATCTATCTATCTATCTATCTTTATCTATCTTACTCTTGTATATCTCGCTGTTACATCACTATCTTTTCTGAATTTAACCAAAGTACATTCCATGTTGCATGTGATCATGCCATCATATATTTGTTGATACAATATCATTCTTGGGCATATACATATACATGAAATTCTGGAGATATTGTTACTAAGGAGAACAAGAAAGGAGGAGGAAGGAGGAGGAGGAGGAGGAACAGAGGGAGGTGGAAGAGGGGGAGGTGAAAGAGGGAGAGGAACAAGGGAAGGAGTAGGTGGAAGTGGAAGAGGGAAAGGAGGAGGAGTAGGAAGAAGAGGGAAAGGAGGAGAAAGAAAGGAGGAAAGAAGAAGATGAAAATAAGAGAGAGAAGGAGAAGGAGGGGAGGGAGGAGAGGGGGGAAGCGACGCTCGTAAGTGAAACTCATAGTTGCTAGAGAGACGGGGAAGGGGAGAGAGGGGGAGGGAGAGAGGGAGAGAGAGAGAGAGAGAGAGAGAGAGAGAGAGAGAGAGAGAGAGATAAAGAGAGAGAGATAAAGAGAGAGAGAGAGAGAGAGAGAGAGAGAGAGAGAGAGAGAGAGAGAGAGAGAGAGAAAGAGAGAGAAAGAGAGAGAGGAGATCAAGGGGGAGGGGGAGGGGGCTATGGTGGGGGAGGGGGAGAGAGTCAAAAGGGTTATAAAGGGATGAGAGGAGGAGTAGGGCCGTGGAGGGAGGGGGGGGGGGTAAGAGGGGTTTATAGGAGGGGATAGCGGGGGTGGTGGGGAGGGAGAGAGAGAAGGAAGGAAGAAGAGGAGAAAGGGGAATAACAGAGAAAATTAAGAAACAACGAGTAAAATAGAAAGAGAATCTGGAAGAGCAAATCGAGGAAGAGGAGAAGGAGGATGGTGGGAGGTGGGAGGGAGGGAGAGGGATGGAGGGGGGGGGGGTAAATGAGGTCTGAAAGAAGAAGAGGTTGCTTTCACTTCAAGGGAGGGAGGGGGGTGGGGAAGAGAGGGGGAGGGAGGAGAGAGGACGAGAGAGGAAGGAGGAAAATGAAACGAGTAGGAGGAGGAAGGAAGGGGGGAGGAGAGAGGACGGGAGATGAAGGAGGAAAAAG
>BOPN01002222.1:144652-147152 GCA_017312705.2 Penaeus japonicus
TGATGATGATGATGATGATAATGAAATAAAATTGACATAGATAATATCATTAATGATGATGGTAATGATGATATTAATAATAATAACAATAATGATAATACTAAAAGCGCTTAATAATAATGATAACGACGGTGATAATAGCTACAATAACAACAACGGTAACAAAAATTATGATGATAGTAAATACTAATTATGATAATGATGACGATAGCAATATTACAAATAATGATGATACTAATGATAACAGATTTCACATATTACAAAAATTGTTCTCTAATCGTCCTCAGCACCACAACCATAGTCATAATAATCATCTTTATTAGTAGTAGCAGTATATTTTTCTCCCTATCATTATGTTCATAAACTCAACGTCTGTTTTGAGAACGTACTTTTGTCTCAGAAGTGAACGATGTCTTTGCCAATAATGAAACTGATACCGAACATCAGTGAGACACTTTCCTTGACGTATCTGAAACGCCAGGGCAACAGGTGCATCTGTCTTTATTGATATATCACTGGTTCAAAGAGAAATAATGTTGTATTATACCGTCCATTTAAAAAAACAGACACTTTAGCCGTAAAAGCCACCTTTAGACTTCAAAATTTTTGCATAGTCTTTGCTCAGATCGACAAGATTATTCAATGAAATGTAGACATTTCCCAAGTATATGGCACGGGTGAGTGGCCATAAAGGTCAGGAGGCGGTTGAACAGCGGCTAAAACTCGCCCTTATGTTCCAACCGGATCCTGCCAAAGGTGAACGAGTTCTTGTTGCCATACTGAGGTCCTCTAATTGAATGGCAAAAGAAGAAGAAGAAGAGGTAGAAGAAGAGGAGGAGGAAGAAGGAGACGAAGAAAGATGGAAAGACAGACTTTAAAAAAAACGAGAAATTAATATAATATTTGCTTTGTATTTTATATGTATAGAGAACATATACAAGAATGAGACAGGGGATTGCAAGTGCAATTGCGGCTTTTAGTATAGCGTTGATTTTAAGGCAAGACAGTGGCGAGTCATTTTCGGAATCGAGGAACAATAAGTGCACAATAATTACTTTATTTCCGTAACCCCTTTTTCTTTTTATTATTCTCTGTCTGTTTACCTTGTTACTCATCAGTTATCTTCCTTTATCCATCTCATCTGTGTTAATCTTATTCAAAACATCTCAGCCACTATTACGTAACACACAATCCACACTCACTCACACACACACACACACACACATGCAAACACTCTCCCCTTCCCTAACACCCTACTTACACACACCACATAACACTAACACACCTTGGATAAAAAGCCTGTTGAAAATCCCAGCGTCTAAATGGATAAATTCAAGGATAAAGTAAACACGACCCTACTCAAGACAACCCCAGGGCCACCGTGATTTTCTTAAGACAAAGATTCCTCACTCATAAAACACTCCCCTTGTCTGGAAACGTCGCCGGAGTATTTCCATTGGGATCGAGGTTGGACGTTTCATGGCAGGGCTGACGAATGGTTGCTTTCATTTGTGCTCTTGTTCTTGTTCTTGTTGTTGTTTTGTTGTTGTTGTGAGACTTGGTGTTTGTTGTTCTGTTTGTTGTTGTTGTTGCTGTGAGATTTGGTGTTTGTTTTTGTTGTTGCTGTGAGAATTGGTGTTTGTTGCTGTTGTTGTTGTTGCTGTGAGATTTGGTGTTTGTTGCTGTTGTTGTTGCAGTGAGACTTAGTGTTTGTTGTTGTTGTTGTGAGCCTTGGTGTTGCTATCACTTTTGTTAACACTGTTCATTGTTGTTGGTGTTGTTGTTGCTGTTGCTATTATCAATGTTATTCTTGTTGTCATTGCTATTTTGAAGCCAACTTATTGATATCATCCATATTGTTGTTCTTCCTTCTGTCGTTGTTGTTATCACTATCATCACTACCGTTGCTGTTATCATTGCAATCATTGCTATTGCCATTACGTTAACTATTACCATCGTAAATTCTACGTAAACGTAAATCAACGCAGTGATTATAAACGCTGTCTGTGTCATTACCTTCATAGCGATCAGTTAATAAAAAGGAAAACAATTTGATATAAAACTTTGATGGAAAACGCTTGTCATTTTCTTTACCTTTAACACTTTTTTTTTCATTGTCATTTTTCAGTTCTTCTTTCGTGTTAACTTTTTCGTATAATTATGTCTGGTCTTTCTCTTATCCCGTTCTTTCTTATTTTCTTTGATTATGATTGTAATACTGACAATGATAATGATGATGATGATAATAATGATAATGATAAATATGATAATCATGATAATTATAAAAATGCTAGTGAAAATTATAATGATGATGATAACGATAATGATAGTAATAACGATGATGATAATGATACTGATAATGATGATAATGATGATAATGGTAAAAATTATAATAATAACATCAATGACAGTAATAATAACGATGATAATGATAATAATGATAGCAATATCAGTAGCAATAAGTTACAATGATTATGGCAATGAGTAGTATCATTAGAGT
>BOPN01002222.1:152152-159652 GCA_017312705.2 Penaeus japonicus
GAGAGAAAAACGGTTCGCCTTGACATTACTCCCACAGACAAGAGGTTCCAAACCGGTTAAGCGAGTTCTCCCGCTCTCACAGCAGGCGAAGAAGGGGGAGGACGAGGAGGTCGAGAAGGAGGAGGAGGGGGACGAAGAAGGACGAGGAGGAGGAGGAGGTCGAGGAGGAGGGGGGACGAAGGAGGACGAGGAGGGAGGAGGAGGAGGAGGAGGAGGACGAATAAGGACGAGGAGGAAGATAGAAGAGGTCGAGAAGGAGGAGGGGGACGAAGAAGGACGAGGAGGAAGAGGAGGTCGAGGAGGAGGAGGATGAAGAAGGATGAGGAGGTCGAGGAGGAAGAGGAGGAGGGGGACGAAGAAGGACGAGGAGGACGAGGACGAAGAAGGACGAGGAGGAAGAGGAGGAGGAGGACGTGGTCGAGGGTGAAGACGAGGAGGGCGAAGAAGGACGAGGAAGAGGAATGGGTAGCCGAAACTTTTCATTTTTAGGACTTTGAGGAAAGAGGGATTTCGGGATTGGGGAGTTGGGGTGGGTGAAGGAGGAGAGGTAAAGGGAGGCGACAAAGAAGGAGGTGGTGATTGTAGGGGAAGAGGTAAGGCGAAAGTTGAGAGAGATAGAAAGAGAAAGACAGACTGAGAGAAGAAGGAGCGAAGGAGAGGTGATGAAGGGAACAATAAAAAGAGGATTCCAGTTTATAACAATATGAAAAAGAAAATTTCATACTTCAACAAACCCCATCTTTCTTTTTTTTCTCTTCCCCTTCAAGAAATCCCACAAATTTCCGCTTTCTGAACAACGAGAACGATCGTTTCTGGAAACGGACGAAAGCCTCCGACATTCCCCCTCCTCCGTGACTTCGCCAACCGACCTGGATGGAAACGCGCCAATTGTACCATGAGTCGGAGAGAAAGAGAGATGTGTAAAAATTTGTTTAGCTAATACGATGGCGGCGGGCGGGCACTGAGAACGTCTTCATGGCGCTAGGATTATATATCGCCTGATATCCTTTCCATCCTTCGAATCATTTCCTTGCCTTTGTGGGTTTTTTTTGGTTGGTCATGTTTCTACTATTATTTCATGCTAAGTTGATGTCGATGATGATTTTGTAAAAGGTGGATGCAAATAAGTGGGTAAAAACGGATTTGTGGCGCTCGATATGTATCGCTCAAACGAATACTTTCCCGCCTTTTCGTTTATGTTTCTTTCTTTTTCCTTTTCTTTTTTTCTTTTTTCTTTCGTTATATGCAGCTAAGAAGAGGGGGATTTTGTAATAGTGAAGCTAAAACAATGCATCGGTTAAGATGATTCGAGAATAGAGCGTGAACGTCTTCGCCTAATATCTTTCCCATCGTTCAAGTTATTTTCTTCGCTACGAAGACATCAGTCTGTAAAAGATAATAAAGTCAACCTGAGAATTGGCTTAGCTAACAAGATGGCGGACTTGTGGTTGGCGGGAGAGCACGTCTTCATGACGAACAGAATATATATCCCTTAATATCTTTCCCATCCTACGAGTTGTTCCTCTAGCATTCTTATTTCTTATTTCCTTGTACTTCTTTCTTTATTTCCAACTAATATAAGAACGATAATAAAATCGCAATAAAGTTAATAAGAGCACTGAATCATCCGAACGTCGAGCAACATCTGCTCCACCTCGTGAGCCGCAAATTAATCCTACCATGGAGACCTCTCACTTTAGAAGAAACTCTATTTAATTCTAATGGGGCACGAAAGAAAGATTAGTCAAATGGACACGGCTGTAAAGTCCCCTTGAGCGGCGGAATGAGAGACGTGGAAGAAGGTCTGGTTCGAAGATTAATGTTGAAAGACTCATGAAGGAAGATGAAAGAAACTGACTCCTGAAGAAAATGGAGAACGAGCGTAAAATTAATGTGCTAGCGTGTGGGCGTCCATATTTATATCTGTTTGTTTAACTGCCTGTCAGGCTCGCTTATATACCTATCTATCTACCTATCTGCCTCTATGTATATATCTATATCTCCATTCATCTTTTATATACAGACTCGTAGTTCTTATGTATAAACTCTCTATATGTCAGTTTCTGTATGTGTGTGTGTGTGTGTGTGTGAATAGATAAATGGCTATCTAAAGTGTGCGTGTATGTGTGAATAGATGAATAATTATCTAAAGTGTGTGTGTGTGTGTGTGAATAGATATATAGCTATCTAAAGTGTGTGTGTGTGAATAGATAAATGACTATCTAAAGTGTGTGTGTGTGTGTGTGTGTGTGTACATACATACAACTATACATGTATAAACATATATTGCTCTCGAAATAAGAGTGAATAGAAAAAGCGACCCGGAGAAGGACCCGGCCCCAGCGGCAGCACTGGCGCCGAGGAAGGGAGTGATACAGAGCGTGTGAATTTGCTCTCCATTTATCATTGCAATGTCGTTCGGCGAAAGGAAGCGATTTCTTCCAAGATCATCATCCTTTGAGAACAAAGAACAAGATAAGTTGTGCATGTTCACCGAGTTCGCGTGTTCAAAAGAAGAGGGAGTTTTAGGTTGTCTGATAAGAAATGTATTCATTTCATTATTTTTTTCTTTTATTCATCAAATATTTAGATAATTCATTATTTTGAGCAATTATTCACTTATCATTGCTTCTAGGATGACTTTGCAATAATGATGACAATGATAATGATAATAGTATGGACAATAATGATAACATCTTTAACAATGATGATGATAAATGTAAAGATAATAATGGTAGTATCGATGCCATGAAAAATCATAATGATTGTGATGATTATGATAATAGTAACAATAAAAATGATGATAAAATTACCATTAAAAGTGTTGATGATATAGATAAAAGTAATACCAATTATTATGATACTCAGGATAATAGTAGTGATAGTAGTATTGACAATAACAATGGTAGTTGTAGTAGTAAAGTAACAACAACAATAGTGATGATAGAAAATGATAATTAGAATGATGATCACTATGCTAACGGTATTGATAATAATGACAATAATCATAATAATAATAATCATAATAATGATAAGAATAAGAATGACAGTGATAACAATGATAGTAATGACAATGATATGACAATGATAATAATGACAATGATAACAATGATAATAATGATAATGATAAGAGTGACAATGATGATAATAACAATAATGATAACAATCATTATAATCATACAAATGTTATGATGATATTAATGATGCTAACAACAATAATAATAACAGACACAATAGGGATTTTTGCATATATTATATGTATGTATGTATGTGTGTGTGTGTGTGTGTGTACGTATACTTACATACTTTCTGTCAGTAGTGATCGATCGCCCCTTGCTTCATTTATCGCTTTGATAGTTTTGCGAATTCTAGTTTTCCGAAAGGTATCAGTAATAACATCAAGGACATTCAGACGTCCTAAGACCTCTAGGTGTGACTAGCTGTTCTATCGCTTGGACGCGTAGAATCTGCCATGGCCACAATCGTCCCAACATGCTTTAAACATCGCGGTAGACTGAGTTTACTGAAAGCCATATGTTGCAGAAAAGAGGAAATCAACTGCAGAGGGGCCTATTAATGATGGTATGGTATGTTCTCTTGCATCCTATCGCTCTTAAGTATCCGCTTTAATAGAGTTTGATGAAACGCTGGTTGACCATCGAGCGTTTAAATAAATTCTGGGACTGGCCGAGAGTTTTGCCGTGTTCGTTAATGTTTTCGAGTGTGTGTTGTGTGTGTGTGTGTGTGTGTGCATGTTTGTGTATGCGTGTGTGTGTGTGTGTGGATGTGAAAACTATGCCTTGTCCTTTGTGTGTGTATGCATGTGTATTTGTGCGTGCCTTTGTGTGTGTGTGCTTGTGTGTAGATTTGAAAACTAATCCCTGTCCTCTAGCTTCCAAAATTAATGTCCCATAAATCACGTAATCACACTCACACACATATATATATGTATATGTTGCCTTGCTCCTCCTGTCCCAAAAATGACAAAAGACATTAATGTCACATAAACCACACATTCACGTAAATCACAACTAACTGCAAAGAAGACGAGAAATTTTCTGAAATCCGCTTAACCGAGAAATGAATTTGCGGATTGCAAGTGCAAGCATGCATGTATGCCCATATAGATGTATGTATCTACCAATCTCTGTCTCTCTGTTTGTCTGCCTACTTATTGTCTGTGTGTGTCTCTCTCTCTTCCTTTCGTTCTTTTCTTTATTATCTTCTCCTCTTCTTAGAAGGAATTCCGACGAAGAGGAATTTCCTGAAGGCCCGAAAGAGGAACCTCACGATGCAGGTTCCTTGGCCACACTCGGGGAGAAGGAGAGAGAAAGAGAGGGAGGGAGGGAGGGAGGGAGATAAAGACAGGAGGGTAAGAGGGGAAGGACGGATGAAGGAAGAAAGAGAGAGAGAGAGAAGACATAAAAAAAATGATAGAATGGGGAAGGGAAAGAGCGAGATACACTCACACACACACATACACACACACACACACACACACACATACACACACACACACACACACACATACACACACACATACACACACACATACACACACACATGCAGACCAACAGAAAAAGAAAAAGGTAAAAGACGTGCCTCCGTGTTTCAACAAACTGCTGTATACCTGTTGTTACACATTAGCGTGTCCGCGTGCAATTACCCGTATCAGTGAACAAGCTAATGCAACCCTTGCTACCGTCCACCTGTCTCATTTACAAAGAAAAAAATAATAATAATACAGAAAAACAAAACGAATAATAAAATACATAAAAAAATAAATTCAAAATAAATAAAAATAACATACATAAAAAAGGTCAAAGCCAACCCTTGAACTTGCACAAGAAATGCCCCAACCGCTCGAACGAGAAGCAAGACACACGTTAGACAATTCAAAAGTAAATTCCTTCCGAGGCAAACCGACTTGGTCCGCCCCAAGCAAGCGAGGCCGAGCCACGGCAACGCAAAGGGTGTGGCTCGTCTTGAGAGGACGGCGAAAAAAGGGATTTAGATGAAAAAAAATGGCAACAAGAGAGGGAATAGAGGAGAGGGAGAAGGAGGGAGATGGAGAAGGAACGAGAGGGTGAAGGAGGGAGAGGAAGAGGGAAAAAGAGCTAGAGAGAGAGGGAGAAGGAACGAGAGGGAGAAGGAGGGCGATGGAGAAGGAACGAAAGGGTGAAGGAGGGAGAGGGAGAGGGAAAAAGAGCTAGAGAGAGAAGGAGAAGGGGAAGCAGATGGTGGAAGAGGGAGAATGAGGGAGAGAGGGTGAGGGAAGGAGAGGGAGAGAGGGGGATAGAGAAGGAAGATGAGAGAGAGAGTAAAGAATGGCAAAGGAAGGGATAGGCAAAGAGAGAGAGCACAAGAAGAGATGGAGATAGAGAGAGGGAAGGGGAGAAGGAGGGAGAGGGTGAAGGAGGAGGAGGGGAGGATAGGAAGGGAAAGGCAGGGGGAGAGAGAGAAGAGTAAGAGGGAGAAGGAGAGGGAAGAGGGAAGAAAGAGAGAGAATGATAGATAGATAAATACACAAATGTAGATACAAAGAGAGAGAGGGGGGAGAGAGGAAGGGAGAGAGAGAGAGTAATGGAAAAGAAGAGAGAGAAAGAGAGAGATCTTTTTCAAAAGGTACAAAAGATGAAAAAAACAAACAAACAAAAACAATCAAGTACCTCTTCAAAAATCAATTCAAAAACAACACTTTTAAAAAACCAAAAGAAAAGAAAAGAAACGAAAAGAAAAGAAAAGAAAAAAACGCACATAAAACAAAATAAAAAGAGTGAATGAGTGAATTCCTTCAGAAGAATCAAAAGATTTTTCAGATTCGACGAATTCTCAAGGAAATGTTAAGGTCACTTAATGAATGAGATTTTATGAATGGGAGAGTAAAAGTTCAAAGAAAATGCAACGAAAAAAAGTACGAATGAAAGACTTAAAAGGAAGCGATCGTATTTTCATGAATCTATCAAAGAAAGATATTCATGATTCTCAACAGAAAAATATTCATGATTCTCAACTGAAAGATATGCGTGATTCTCAATAGAAAAGTATGTATGATTCTCAACAGAAAGATATGCAAGATTCTCAACAGAAAGATATTCATGATTCTCAACAGAAAGATATGCATGATTCTCAACAGAAAGATATGCATGATTCTCAACAGAAAGATATTCATGATTCTCAACAGAAAGATATGCATGATTCTCAACAGAAAAATATTCATGATTCTCAACTGAAAGATATGCAAGATTCTCAACAGAAAGATATTCATGATTCTCAACAGAAAGATATGCATGATTCTCAACAGAAAGATATGCATGATTCTCAACAGAAAGATATGCATGATTATCAACAGAAAGATATGCATGATTCTCAACAGAAAGATATGCATGATTATCAACAGAAAGATATGCATGATTCTCAATAGAAAAATATGTATGATTCTCAAAAGAAAGATATTTCTGATTCTCAGCAAAAAGATATTCATGATTCTCAATAGAAAAATATGCATGATTCTCAATAGAAAAATATGTATGATTCTCAATATAAAGATAAGCATGATTCTTAATAGAAAAATATGTATGATTCTCAATATAAAGATATGCATGATTCTCAACGGAAAAAATATGAATGATTCTCAAATAAAATATATGCATGATTCTCAAAAGGAAAATATGCATGACTCGCAACAGAAAAATATGCATGACTCTCACACAAAAAAAATAAGTATGATTTTCAACAGAATGACATATGAATAAAATGTATTGAGGAAATAACAGACAAATCAATACATGTAAATTAGCTTCAGTAATAACGAAACAAAGCGATTTTGGATAAACATCTGATCAGTTTTATATTACATTAGTGATGTGATGTTGGTAATGTTAATGATATTAATGGTAACGATTTAAAATTTATGGTGACGATAATGGAAGCAATACTTGAAATGAGGATGAAAATAATCATTTGATATCAATTATGATAATGACATTAATCATAATAATAAAATATAGAACTAACGAAGAAATATAAGATAAGGCATTATGATAATAAGAGTCGTAATAACAGACGTAATGAAGATAAGAGAAAAACTATAATGTTAATCATTAGGGATAATAAGAATAATGATTATGATAGCGATGATGATGATTACAATGACAATGAAAAGGGAAAAGGATAATGACGATAGTGATGATAGTCATAATCAATAAGAACAATGATAATGTTAAAGCTGATAACAGTCATGATAATAATACTGATATGATAATGATGATAATTATGCTAGTAATAATGCTGACGATAATGATGATGAAAAATCATCATTATCATCATTATTAACATCCCTATTATTATCATAAATATCTTTGTTATCATCATCATTGTTGTCAAAGCAAAAAAGGAGGAAGAGGTAGAAGAGGAAGAGAAGGAGTTGGAGGAGGAAAAGAAGAAGAGGAGGAGGAGGAAAAATAAAGAAGAAAAAGAAAAGGGGGAAGAGGAGGAGGA